>JADRCC010162669.1:0-18351 GCA_019843855.1 Hylomyscus alleni
CCTTCCTTCCTTCCTTCCTTCCTTCCTTCCTTCCTTCCTTCCTTCCTCCCTCCCTCCCTTCTTTCCTCCCTCCCTCCTTTCCTTCCTTCCTCCCTTCCTTCTTTCCTTTCATCTAATATCCATCAGATATGTTTCTCTATACCAGGCACTGTGATAAGTACTTGCATGATGTTAACAGGACTATTATTGATGCACAGCTGAGGATACAAAGAATAAAGAGATCACCAGGCTAGCAAGTAGAAAAACCAAGATGTGAGTACTCTGACTCCAGAGCCCGCATCCTCACCATTAAGATTTAAGATTTTTCCTTCTTAGAATCATCTCAGGTATATCTACATACTCACTTTTGTCCTCTCTTAAAGTTACATTCAAGTGGTATGAAGAGAGTAAAACTCTATAAAATAAAGAAGACATACATATGTGCTATTTTCCTCACTTTTCCTCCCCAATTTGCTACTTGATGAAATCCATGAAGGCAAATATTAGGTTATTAGGATTAACATTATCAAACAGAAGTCCAATGATGTGTACTTAACCAAACTTTACATTATTAGACTCTGTATGAAGAGTTATGCTGTGGGGGGCATCATCTGATCTATGGTATATTAAAATCTGTGAAAATGAGGTCTTGTATGCCATATTGTGTTCTGCTGCTGAGAGGAAGAAATTGTTTCCAAAAACACATTAAGGCTCTATGAAATATATTCTTAGTCATGAAGAAGAGTCTGTTCCCATATGAATTTACAGAAATTAGCTAAAGGACAGTAACTTTGCAGTTTGTGAAATGGCTTGTTAGATGACACTTATATCATTCCATTTTAAGATCTTTTTCACTAAACATAAAGTTGAGACAGAGAGTGACTTTTTGGTGCACATAGAAAAGCTGGGAGCCTGTTTTAAAAGGTAGGTGGGGGACTGTGATTTTATACCTCCAAAACACCCCCATTCAGTCCATGTATCTTGGTGAACAACATCCAACCTCCTAGGAGGTAGGAATAGGGAAACATTTATACAACATGTTGACTTGTTGATTTTTGGACAATGTGAAGACTGAATCATAGTACCTGTCAAGGGCTGTTGTTTAGATTAAATAGAAACAAAAGCACATGCAAAGCCAATGGCCTGAAATATGTTGGAAATTGAGAAGGGTTGAATCACACAAGAGTTGGGATATATCTTGAAATCTATTTGAAATGAGAAAGTTGCCAAGTCGCGAAACAAGCAAGCAAACAAACAAACAAAACAAATCTTTCAGTGAGCCCATCATGTCTGCTCTTGTGAGCACTATTCTTGCTTTTGTGTACACTTGAAGTTGTTAGCTTGTGTTTGGGACCATGACGAATAAGAAATATATACCCCCAGCATGGGTGGAATTTCTTCAGTTCAGGGAATTAGTTTCGTCATGAGAACAAGAACTGAGCAGATATACCGTATTTGTGCAGACTGAAATTGTTTTTAAATATCTTTTGATACTTTGTTCTTTTTTTCTTGTCTTTTTTTCTAAATGCTTTAAATGGCCATATGTCTAATGTATATACAGTCATTCTAACACATGGCTAGTTTGGCATAGCAAGGGGTATTAGTTGTTCAATTGCTTTTTAGTCCTGACCTCCACCTCTACCTCTCCCAGTGGTTTCAAAGTAAGGGTTCTCAACTTCAGCTCTCTTGAAACAATTCATGAACTATTGATCACCTGGGTGTTTTTCAGATTAGTTTGTAGCTTTTCTGATCATATTCATGACTCTGGTAGACAATACTTTCACAGAGTTATTCTTTCCAAACTCCCTTGGTTCTACTTTTTAAAGGACAATGTAGCACTGAATGCTTCCACTATAAAGCCATTTCTACACTCATCACCACTGCTATGACTTTAGCAAAGATTTTCACATTCTTTCAGCCTCAATTTCTCCACCTGCCTCTAAGGATAATATCTATCTCGCAAAGCTGTTATGAAGATTGGGATATAACACTTGAAATGTTCATTACAAGTCTCACATACATGGAATACTGAATGAATATTATTAGCTAAAAATATCATTGTCAGTTTTCATTTTGTATGCATGCATGCATGCATGTGAGTGGGGTGCATGCACGTGTAGTGCACATCCATGGTGTGCATACTAGTAATCGTGAAGAGGCCAGAGAATGACATCATGTGTCCTGATATAACCTTTCCAGATTATTCTTTTGAGACAAAGTCTCTCACTGAAGTAAGAGCTAGCCTGGTGGTAATTAAGACTCAGCAGGCTTCTTGTCTCTGTTCTTCATAGAGCTGGGGCTGTAGAAAAGCATGTTGTCACACTCTGCTTTTGACGTGAGTGGTGAGATGAAACCTAGGTCCTTGTGGTCCCCTTACCCACATGTACTCACCAATTCATCTCTCCAGCCCCAGAATTGTCATTAATAGGTATACTCAATCAGGCCTGAACTCTTTGACCAGATTTATGCCTCCAGATAAATCCCCAAAGCAAATCACTAGTGGCAGAGGTGAAGTCCTTCTGGCATTTAGGTTGGGTATGCATTATGTTTACCCATTTGACTTGAGTAGAAATGCCCACTAGTTTGTGAACTTGAGATAGACTGAGTACTGCCTCAGCCTACCTCCCTCTTTTCCTTTTCTGTGTTGCCCAAGGCTGGGTGTGTATTAAGTGAATTCTTTAGCTTCCTGGAAGACCAGCAGCAGTCCCCTGGCTGAATCTCCCTCTGTGTGATGCCATAATGTGTGTGCCCCTGGTTTTGTGGTTCTTTCCACTGTATTCTGAAATCTGCACAACCATTTTCATTACACAGTTTTGCCTGGCTTTTATCTCTATTGCCACCACCTCTGAGTAGTTATTGAAGGATTTCCATGTGTCTCGATTCCAGCCGCATTTGATAAAGAAACACAATCATTCCACATTCTAACCACGCTTCATCTGCTCAGTAACTTGCATTTTATTAATAAGCAACATTTTCCACAAATCAAGTAGGGTATTCCCAAAACTGTAGGTTCTATTCTAAAAAGACTTTGGTAAGCTTTGTTCATAAAAATATCACAAAGCCAAATGCCTTCTTATTCAAATACTCACCAACATTTTTGCTTCTCAATTTGAAATGGCTCTGAGGATTAATTTTTACCATAGCCATTAGGGAGGTTCTAGCTCAATTGGGTCATATAATAGCTATTTATAAACACGTATGAGAAGGCTGTCCAAGTGAAAATTCATAATTCATTCTAATGCTTTGAAAATGAAACAATTCATTCCCCTAATGCTTGGTATTCATAAGAACAATACCAAATTGTTCTTAATATAACACATAATATACATGATATTTCCTTCCCTTGAGAATTGAGCGCCAGGCTTCATGCATGTTAGGTGAGTTCCAAACACTGAACTAGGTCTCCAGCCCTTTTAACATTTTTTCATTTTGAAACTGGGTCTCAGAGTACTTTCAAGTTGCTCAAGGTGACCTTGAGCTCACTCTGTAGCCCAGGGAGGCTGTGAACCTGTGATCCTCTTGCTTGTCTCGGTGTCCTGATAAGTGTGTTTTAAATATAGCAATAGGCAAAACTATGAAAATGTTAATTCTCTAAGGGAATATAATTGTCGTAGGGGACATAGACAGTGAGCAAGGTGAAGCAAAAGCTCAGTTACCAGGGACAAATATTCCTGTTTCCCATGGACAAAGTTCAACAAGTGACTTTTATTTGCAGTTAAAATGGAGAAAGACACCCAATGGTACCCTCTGTTCTTCACATTCATACACAGATACCCCTTTACCCCCACATATACATGTACCCACACATGTATGAATACACATACATGCACATATAAAAACACTTATTATACACAAGTAGAAAGAAGAAAGGAACAATCATATGGTCATCTCTGGGTCCTCAGAGCAGAAGGACTGGGAGACACAAGGATTCCACAATGGGAGAGAACTCAGTGGACTTGTTAATGTAAAGTGAAAGACTTATTTTCTTCAAGTGACTTCAAACAGTGGTTATTCATCTTTTTGGAGACCAATGTTGGATATAATAACAAGACTCTTACAGATATGGGAACAAGAACATTATAGGGTGTGGGAACAGGATCCTTAAAGGATGAGAAATTGGCTTTGAGAGAAAGAGGAAGACATCAAAAGAGGACTGTGGTTGCACTTTAAACACAAGGTGATGAGAATCCATATTAGGGAAATGGCAGCTCTATAAAAGGAAGAAGATGTAATAAAAACTAATTGCTCACTCATTTCCTTTAGAAGTAAGTATAGTGTTTTCTGTCATAGGAAACACTCTGGATTCAGAGAGATTACATGGTGCTTCCAATTATTAGGGGCCTGCCTTGCAGTCTGTGATCCCAGGATTCCAAATGTCAGTGGACTCTATCAGCTAAGCATGTGGGCTTAGAGATCTGCCTCATTGGATACCAAGGTTTTATAAGCAGGCCAGGGTGTTGAATGGTCAGTTCCATCAAGATGTAAATCTTGGGCTTTACCTGATTTTTCGAAATTTTACAAAAGCAAAAAGGAGGGGCCTTCTCTTTGATTCAGAAGAATGAAGGGTTAATTCTCATGAATGTTTTGAAATCTTTTGATAGACAATCCAGGGGGGTTACCATTTTAAGTTTTTGAGAATGTTCTTTGAAAGAATTTCTGTAAAGTCCATAAACTATGGGCTAGCATTGCAGCATCTCTTAGCAGCTTCTCTCTTGATTCTTACCCAATCTTGACCCCACCTACATTGCAGGTCTTCACCCCTAGTGTTTGCTGCTACCCACATATGGGCATCCTAAGCTCCCTCAGATTAACTTGTCTGAAAATAACTCATGTCTCCTCAGACACCTACTCCTTCATCTACATGTATCGCTTGGCTGAAGACAAAACTCTCACGCTCCATGCCAAATGGCAGCAACAGTCTTAAGTTCATGGGCCCAGCTGCACCCTGTTGCTTTCTTCAGGATAGGTTAAGGTGCCCTGCGTCAGACAAGTCTGACTTCATGTTAGTACCAGCTGCTTCTCTGATGTTACTTACCTTGGACCGCCTTTAAAGAATAATAACACAGGATTTCTTGGAACTGTAGATGAGATTAGATATGTGACCTCTCAGCTCTGGTCTGGCATGAGACAGCCCTGTGATAGACTTCCCAAGTACTTACTGAATACCACTATAGTAATATTTTGCTATTCTTTATTTCATTTATTGATATATATATATATATATATGTATATATATATATATATATTTGTGTGTGTGTGTGCACGTATGTATGTGCTTGCATACACAGTTACATGTGTCACAGTGCATACATGAAAGACAGAGGACAACTTTAAGGAATCCGTTTTGTCTTCTACCAAGTAGGCTCCAAGATCTAAACTCAGTTCATCAGATTTAGTGACAAGTGTCTTTCCAGGCTGATCCATCTTATCAGCCCTACAGTTGGCGGACTTACTTAGTGTAGTGTAGTGTCCCACTTCTACTACCAGTGTATCATCCAATTGTTAACATAAATCTTTTTAAACATGAGCTAGCAGTACATTTCTTTTGGTCAGACACCTGTCTGCACAGATATGTAAGTGCTTTAGGGTTCATGCTGCCTTGGAAACCTGTTCTCTGCGGTGAGACTCAGAGATCAGGTAGAGACTGCTAAGTTCTGTTGTATTCTTATGCTCATTTTGCCTCCCCAATAGCTTTAAATAGATCTATTTTCACAAGCACTCACCTGTCCTCACCTGTACCACCCCACCGGAGACCTGGTTCCCTTTTTGATTTGGGCTCCAACACTCTAGTTCAGTTCTACTCACAGAGGTGGTCCTATGCGTCTTCCCAGATTGCTCAGCCTTTGCCGTGTGGTAGTACCTATGTAGTGAGTTGTGTTCCTCACAGTGGCCCTTGATGACATAAGCTAAATATTTCCCAAACCAGGGTTCTCAATCTTTTAACTTTCTCTGGTTTTGGGTCCTCATGGTATTTTCTAAGTGATGACTTTTCAATTCCAGTGTTTGGAGAATCTAGTTAGAAGAATTCCAGCTTTCAAGATCTAAATGTACATATGTAGACATCTGAGTAGTGTATTTATTCAGCCACCTGCTGCTCCTCCATTCACAGTTTACCTTACAACTGAGTGTGGCAACTGTATTTACATAGCCATCTGTTTTACAAATTGCCAGCAGGCTAGCATTTTTCAGGTCCTTACTCACTACACCTTCCATTTGGTTCTTACCAGTGAGCCTTTTCCATGAGATCCCCCACCAGACTATATACCCCGGAGACTAGAAACTGAATCCACCACTTTGACAAGCTTCACATCATGATCATTGGGAAGAGAATAAATGTGGTTGTGGATTGCCAAGGGGTCAAAGTTTTTTGTGGTGTTGACATATGCCAATGACTGGGACAAAAACCTGACACCTGCTTTCTTTGTGTACACTGTGGCCTGGGTTGGTGGGGTTCAGTAGAATGACTGGCTTGGTGGCATTAGGGAGGATAAGTGGGTTGGTGGCCTTAAGTAGGATGACAGGCATAATTTTAAGCACCAGATATTGGCTTCATGAACTTCGGAAAATCATTCCAATGGAGAATTCCCTTCTTAACTCTGAGTGAGAGAAATGGCCAAGAACTTTCTAAAATTAGTACTGATTTCCTTATCCTTCTACAAGTTGCCATCTGGTGTTTGTTTCCTGAACTCACAGAAAGCCAACTGGAATAGAATACATTAAACATCAGCAACATTTTTATTCTGAAAGGTCCACTTGATATAAAACTCTTATATAAAGTTGTGAAATCTCAAAGTCAGAACAACAGTGATAGACACTCTAAAATCTAGTGTTGAGGAAAATTCTCTTAAATTTATTCTAAGAAGGGATGATTTATTCTCATCTTGGTAGGAATTTATTTGTAGCAACAGTGTCAAAAGTGATTACAGAATGTAAAAAAGCTCTTCTATCTAAATATAAAGATAATAACTTTATTATATCTAACATTTGCATATGTGAAAACATAGACTTTGAATCATAAAGAAATAAGCACTTATTTTACAATAACCATATTTACGAACTCTAAATTATTTTCATTTTTTCACTGAAAAGGTAAAATTTAATTAAATCTGTGTCTTGCAAAGTCTGGGCTTAGAAATAGTATAAAATACCTTTTTAAAATCAACTCTTTGGATTTTCTTTCCAGTAACTGTCTAAGGCAGGACCAGCCAGTACCATACAGGCTGCAGAAGTGGCAGAGCAATTGGGACAGGGTCCTTCCTGCGTCCATTAGCACTCAGGAGGTGGGGCTGATCTGCAGCCCTCTGTGCAGTGATCTTGCTAGGAAAGAGCTGTTCTCTCAGGAGTGCTGACACAGGCTTACAGACCCACAGGAGGAAGAAGCTCCAGCCAGAGACAGCAAGAACATCAAACACCAGAGATTAACAGATGGTGAAAGGCAAATGCAAGAATCTTATCAACAGAAACCAAGACTACTTGGCATCATCAGAACCCAGTACTCCTACCACAGCAAGTCCTGGATAACCCAACACACTGGAAAAGCAAGATTCAGATTTATAATAATATATCATGATGCTAATAAAGGATTTTAAGAAGGAAATAAATAACTCCCTTAAAGAAATACAGGATAACACAGGTTAACAGGTAGAAGCCCTTAAAGAGGAAACACAAAAATTCCTTAAAGAATTAAAGGAAAGCCCAACCTAACAGGTGAAGGAATTAAACAAAACCATCCAGGATATAAAAATGGAAGTAGAAACAATAAAGAAATCACAAAGAGAGACAATTCTGGAGATAGAAATCCTAGGAAAGAAGTCAGGAGCCATAGATGCAAGAGTCTCCAACAGAATAGAAGAGAGAATCTCAGGGGCAGAAGACACCATAGAAAACATTGACACAACAGTCAAAGAAAATGCAAAAAGATCCTAACCCCAAACATCCAGGAAATCAAGGACACAATGAGGAGCCCAAACCTAAGGATAATAGGTATAGAAGAGAGTGAAGACCTCCAACTTAAAGGGCCAGTAAATATCTTCAACAGAATTATAGAAGAAAACTTCCCAAACCTAAAGAAAGAGATGCCTGTGAACATATAAGAAGCCTATAGAACTCAAAATAATTTGGACCAGAAAAGAAATTCCTTCCATCACATAATAATCAAAACACGAAATGCACAAAACAAAGAAAGAATATTAAAAGCATTAAGGGAAAAAGATCAAGTAACACATAAAGACAGACCTATCAGAATTATACCAGACTTTTCACCAGAGACTATGAAAGTCAGAAGATCCTGGGCTAATGTTATATAGACCCTAAGAGAACACAAATTCCAGTCTAGGCTACTATACCCAAAAAAACCCTCAATTACCATAGATAAACAAAGGTATTCCATAACAAAACCAAATTTACACAATATCTTTCCACAAATCCAGACCTTCAAAGGAGAATAAATGGAAAGCTTCAACAAAAGGAGAGAAACTACACCCTAGAAAAAGCAAGAAAGTAATCTATCAACAAAACTAAAAGAAGATAGCCACATGAACAGAATTCCAACTCCAATAACAAAAATAACAGGAAGCAGCAATTACTTTTCCTTAATATCTATTAACATCAATGGAGTCAATTCCCCAATAAAAAGACATAGACTAACAGACTGGTTATGTAAACAAGATCCAACATTTTGCTGCATATAGGAAACCCACCTCAGTGACAAAGTCTACACTACCTCAGAACAAAAGGATAGAAAACAATTGTCCAAGCAAATAGTCCCAAGAAACAAGCTGGAGTAACCATTCTAATATCGAATAAAATCAACTTTTGACCTAAAGATATCAAAAAAGATGAGTAGG
Organism: Hylomyscus alleni; assembly: GCA_019843855.1. Lineage (NCBI taxonomy): Eukaryota > Metazoa > Chordata > Mammalia > Rodentia > Muridae > Hylomyscus > Hylomyscus alleni. Next base: position 8,826 of record JADRCC010162669.1, read on the forward strand.
GACACTTCATACTCATCAAAGGTAAAAAATCTACCAAGATGAACTCTCAATTCTGAACATCTAAGATCCAAATACAAGGGCACCCACATTCATAAAAGAAACTTTACCAAAGCTCAAAGCACACATTGCTCTGCACACAATAATAGTTGGAGACTTCGACATCCCACTCTCAACAATGGAAAGATAATGGAAAGAGAAACTAAGCAACCAACCAAGAAAAATGATGCAACAAATGCATTTAACAGATATCTATAGAACATTTTATCCTAAAACAAAAGGATATACCTTCTCAGCACCTCATGGTACCTTCTCCAAAATTGACCATATAGTCAGTCACAAAACAGGCCTCAACATATATAAGAAGATTGAAATAATCCCATGCATTTTATCAGATTACTAAGGATTAAAATTGGTCTTCAATAACAAGAAAAACAACACAGAGCCCACATACAAATGGAAGCTGAACAGCACCCTACTCAATGATAACTTAGTCAACGAAGAAATAAAGATATTAAAGACTTTTTATAGTTTAATGAAAATGAAGCCACAACATACCCAATCTTATGGGACACAGTGAAAGCAGTCCTAAGAGGAAAGCTTACAGCTTTGAGTGCCTCCAAAAAGAAACTGGAGAGAGCATACACTAGCAGCTTGACAGCAAACCTGAAAACTCTAGAACAAAAAGAAGCAAATTCACCCAAGAGTAGACAGCAGGAAATAATCAAACAAAGGGCTGAAATCAACCAAGTGGAAACAAAAAGAACTACACAAAGAATCAACCAAACCAGGAGCCGGTTCTTTGACAAAATCAAAAAAATTGATAAACCCTTAACCAGACTAACTAGAGGACAAATAGACAATATCTTAATTAACAAGATTAGAAATGAAAAAGGAGACATAACAACAGAAACTGAGGAAATCCAAAAAATCATCAGATCCCACTACAAAAACCTATATTCAATGAAACTGGAAAACCTAGATGAAATGAACAATTTTCTAGACAGATACTTGGTACCAAAGTTAAATCAAGTTCAGATCAACGATCTAATCCATATCCTCCAAAGGAATAGAAACAGTCATTAATAGTCTCCTAATCAAAAAAAGCCTAGGACAAGATGAGTTTAGTGCAGAGTTCTATCAGACCTTCAAAGAAGACCTAATACCAATGTTCTTCAAACTATTCCACAAAATAAAAGCAGAAGGTACTCTACTCAATTCGTTCTATGAAGTCACAATTGCTCTGATAGCTAAATCTCACAAAGATCCAACAAAGAAAGAGAACTTCTGATCAATGTACCTTATGAATAATGATGCAAAAATACTCAATAAAATTCTTGCCAACTGAATCCAAGAACACATCAAAATGATAATCCATCATGATCAAGTAGGCTTCATCCTAGGGATGCAAGGATGGTTCAATATACAGAAATCCATCAATGTAATCCACTATATAAATAAACTAAAAAAAAAACCCAACATATGACCATCTCATTAGATGCTGAGTAAGCCTTTGACAAAATCCAACACCTCTTTATTATAAAAATCTTGGAAGGATCAGAAATTCAAGGCCCATACCTAAACATAGTAAAAGCAATATACAGCAAACCAGTAGCCAACATTAAACTAAATGGAGAGAAACTTGAAGCACTCCCACTAAAATCAGGGACTAGACAAGGCTACCTACTCTCTCCCTACCTATTCAATATTATACTTTAAGTCCTAGCAATTAGACAACAAAGGAGATCAAAGACATACAGACTGGAAAGGAAGAAGTCAAATTATCACTATTTGCTGATGATATGAGACTATACTTAAGTGTCCCAAAAAATTCCACCAGAGAACTTCTAAACCTGATAAACAACTTCATCAAGTAGCTGGATATAAAATTAACTCAATCAGTGGCAATCCTCTACACAAAAGATAAACAGGCTGAGAAAGAAATTAGGGAAACAACACCATTCACAATAGTTGCAAATTATATAAAATTCCTTGGTGTGACTCTAAGTAAGCAAGTGAAAGATCTGTTTGACAAGAACTTCAAGTCTCTGAAAAAGGAAATCAAAGAAGATCTCAGAAGATGGAAAGATCTCCCATGCTCATAGACTGGCAGGATTAATATAGTAAAAATGGCTATCTTGTCGAAAACAACCTACAGGTTCAACACAATCCCCATTAAATTCCAACTCAATTCTTCACAGAGTTAGAGACAGCAACTTGCAAATTCATCTGGAATAAGAAAAAAACCTAGGATAGTGAAAACTATTCTCAACAATAAAAGAACTTCTGGTGGAATCACCATCCCTGACCTCAAACTGTACTAGTGATACAAACTACATGGTATTGGTATAGTGATAGGCAGGTAGATCAATGGAATAGAATTGAAGACCTCGAAATGAACCCACACCTATGTTACTTGACCTTTGACAAAGGAGCTAAAACCATCCAGTGGAAAAAAAGACAGCATTTTCAATAAATGGTGCTGGCCAACTGGTGGTTAGCATGTAGAAGAATGCAAATCCATCCATTCTTATCTCCATATACAAAGCTCAAATCCAAGTGGATGAATGACTTCCACATAAAACCAGATACATGGAAACTAACAGAAAAGAAAGTGGGGAAAAGCCTCGAGCACATGGGCACAGGGGAAAATTTCCTGAACAGAACATCAATAGTTTATGCTTTAAGATGAAGAATTGGGACAAATGGGACCTCATAAAATTGCAATGCTTCTTTAAGGCAAATGATACTATCAAAAGGACAAAACTGCAACCAATAGATTGGGAAAGATCTGCTAGAGGGTTAATATCCAATATATACAAAGAACTTAAGAAGTTAGACTCCAGAGAACCAAATAACCCTATTAAAAATGGGGTACAGAGATAAACAAAAAATTCTCAAATGAGGAATACTGAATGTCTGAGAAGCACCTAAAGAAATGTTCAACATCCTTAGTCATCAGGAAAATGTAAATCAAAACAACCCTGAGATTCCTCCTCACACCAGTCAGAATGACTAAGATCAAAAACTCAGGTGACAACAGATGCTGGCAAGGTTGTGGAGAAAGAGGAACACGCCTCCATTGTTGGTGGGATTACAAGCTGGTACAACCACTCTGGAAATCAGTTTGGCAGTTACTCAGAAAATTGGACATAATACTACCTGAGGGCCCAGCTATACCACTCCTGGGCATATACCCAAAAGATGCTCCAACGTACAACAAGGGCACATGCTCCACTATGTTCATACTAGCCTTATTTATAATAGCCAGAAGCTGGAAAGTAGCCAGATGTACCTCAACAGAGGAATGGATACATAAAAGGTGGTACATTTACACAATGGAGTACTACTCAGCTATTAAAAACAATGAATTTATGAAATCCTTAGGGAAATGGATGAATCTGGAGGATATCATCCTGAGTGAGGTAACCCAATCACAAAAGGACACACATGGTATGCACTCTCTGATAAGTGCATATTAGTCCAGAAGCACAAGACACAATCCACAAACCACATGAAACTCAAGAGGAAAGAAGCAACACGAGAGAGTCTCCCTGCCCAGGAGCCAATTAGAAATCCAAAATAGATTTCCAGAACTGGTTCTCATGGTTATAAGTTGCTAGCTCGATTTCTATAATGTTGTGATTACAGAACGAAGGACAAGGTTAAGCCTGCCTGGAATTGCCAGGAAAAACTTAATAGAGGAAGTAATATCCAGAAATACACTCTACTCTTAACTGCTGGGAATAACTTTCTTGGATTTTATGTGAAAGTGAAGTCACACGGCACTTGTCCATTTTTGCCTGGCTCATTTCACTTAACATAATACCCTCTCTTTCTACCCACGCAGCTTCAAATAACAGGATATTATTATCCATTTTATGGCTGAATAGATAGCTTTACAACACATGATGAGCAGGGCAGACTTCTACAGACATAATGGAATTCCTATTTTTCTATCACTAGTGGATTTTTGTGATGTAGATCCCGGAAAGCATATATACCAGTTATCCATGGACTGCACAAGTTGATACTCTAATGTTTGTATGAGGCATGTCTTAGGAGTTCTTTTGTCACTCTGACTTGCTTATTTGAAAGTGCTAACTTTGAAAAAGAGTATTCGTTTTGATGACTAACAAGGCCACACAAAATGCACTGATCTGACTGTACTTTGAAGTTTTAGTGCAATTTTACTTTTAAATTGTTTGTTTACCTACCCCCCACTCCTAGAATTTTGGACTCTGTGAGAATTGTTGTTATCTTCATTACTTCCTAGAACTACATAATGACTTGTGTATATATGTTAGGTGTTGGGTAAAAATGAGAATTATGAGGATCATAGGTCTTACTTAATAATGGGTAAGGCTGTTATGTAAATCCACAAGCATAACCAAAAGAGATCAGTTTTCAATAGGATTCTCCACTTCAACACTGGATTCTATATGAGAATGAAGTTGCATTTTTTATTTTTTTTTGCATTTTTTTTTTGTCTCTCTGTGCCCGGTTCATTTGACTTGATACAATGGCTTCTAGCTCTATCCATGTTACTGCAGTTGGCAAATATCTTATTGTGTTAGGGTATCTTTCATCTCATAGGAGGGTTATCGGCAACCTGACCATTAACAACTTCTCCAATAGAAAAGATAATAGATGTCTCTAGACATTGCCAAAGTTCACCGGTTGTGTTCTTTTGACGTGCACTGAAAACCACTAAATCCCTCAGACTAGACCCAAGCCTCCACCGTATGCTTCTCACAGTGGCATTTTATGACAGTTTCATCCTAAACATCTAGTTAGCAGTTCAGAAGGATTAATAAGTGGATGGGATGCACAATAATTACTCTAACCTTTTGGGTTCTTGGAATGAAATCTAGCCAAGAAGAACAATTCAAGTGTGAGGTCTTGAGTGACATTAAGTGAACAAATAAGTCTGGATCATGGGCCAGATTAGCTCCCAGAACACTCTGTATCTAAAGGGACTTGTTTACCAGATGTCCCAGGTCAGATTTTCTACCAGTTCTTTTCCTGTTGTTAAATACCGTCAAGCACATTGGCAAATACCAAGTGCCTATAAAGGTTAAGTAGTCATTATAAAGGCACATAAATATTTCAGACTCTATCATCTGCAGTAGAGAAAGACGGAAGTTCAGATTACAAGAAGAAAAATGATAAGAAAGCCCTTCTTATCATTCAACTAATGGCTTTGTCCCCCAACAATAGCTTGGATCCTAATATAATGTAGTATATGTTCATGGTAAATGGTCATGAAGTCTGTTTCAACATTATAAAGGCATCTTAATCACAGTTGGGCTACTGCTTTTCTATAAATAATGGCAAATAATTGCATAGTGTCATTCATACATTCCTTACATATACTCTGCTTTAACCAACTGACAGAATGTCAGGACAGAAATGATGATGACATGGGCATATCAGAACCACATGCATTTGGACATGTTAGCAATAGCAGGTTCCTATGAACAAGCTGTGGGGCCCCGGCATGGGATAACTTCGTGTGTGCTATACTAGGGAAAACAGAGAACACAGAAATGACTGATTTCAAGCTGCCTACAGTACACATTTTGATTCTCTCTCTATTCAATGATTAATGGAGTTTGAAATTCCAGCAATTTATTTCTATTTAGGGAGTGGGAAGAAAGAACATACAAGTTCTAATGCTGCAGTCACCTACAACCAGGAGAGTCACCCTCTTAGGCTCTAAGAGGGTGTTTGTTTGTTTCACAATGGTGATGGGAAGATAGCCCTGTGGCTGCCTTCTAGGAATTTTCTGAAATCTTTTGTTTTCCACAAGATAAATATTTCTAGAAACCTCAGGAATATCCACCCATGTATCCAGAGGCTGTAACCAATGATAGAGCCTTCCCTTTATGGAATGGCTACCTTAATCGCCAATCTGTACTTTCTCTGTTGACTTCCTGGCAGTTTATTTTCCTCCAAGTGCTCTGAAGGCACACACAGAACGCTGCAAGGTTTCTGAGCCGTCTTTCTGTTGCTGCCAGGCTTAGAAAAGAAATCACATGCATTAAAACTTGCCTCCCTCTTTCAATTCCTTCAGGGAGTGCCTCATTTTCAATACTTATTAAAAATTTGAAGGCCATCCTCAGAGGCTTCTGGAAGTCTAGGTTCATAAAGTGAACATGCACAAAGGCAAGTTTCCATAATTAAACCTTTTCATGTGCACAGTTCTTAGAGTGAAATCGGCTTTTACTTCTGCTGATTAAATACAGCCTTTCTAATTTAAACCTTCCCCTTCACTCCTACTTAGCTGTTGTCCGATTTTAGGTGAGAAAATGGGTTCTTTTTTCTCATGTTCTCAAACCAATGAAGATTTTGTATTTTTAGACAAGGGGGATGAGATACCATTAATTTCTGACCTCGTTCCCCAATTCAAGAGCTCTGAGGGAAAGAAGATTTCTGTTTTAAAGAGATAAAGTTTTAAAGTGGGAGGGCAGAAGAGACTCGAGTGAGGGTGCCTAGCATAATGACTGACTGGAAGTCAGCAGACAGTGGCTCCGTTGCAAGAACAGTCCTCCTGAGAAGAGGAAGAGGAAGCTCAGCAATAGAGACAGTTACGTAGCATACAAAAAAAAAAAAAAATCCTAGTTAGACTTGAAAGTGTGATAAAATGAAGGTCTGCTAAAGCAGTTTAGCTTCATATATAGAGTGAAGCAACTGAAAAGATTTCCTGTTGAATTACAGTTGAAGGTATCATTTGTTCTGTTTCTCCAGGTCCATGCAGTAGCATAAAGATTATATAGATAGATGCTTGTTTGAGAATGAAAAGTCAGGCGTTTGTACATGGGGGGATTGAGTTCTAATATGGGAGCCACAGACACAAAAACTGGCATGTTGGTATTTTTTTCTCCTTTATAGCTTATAGTTAATCTTGTCAACCTGACTTACAATCACTATGAAAACAAACCTCTTGGCATGGCTGTGAGGGAGTTTCTAGATTTGGTTAAATAGGATAAGAAGACCCACCATAAGTATGAGAGAGCACTACCACTCCATAGACCAGGCCTGGACTGAATAAACAAGAGACATGTGCTGAACACATATCCTGAGCTCTGTGCTTCCTGACTATGGACACAGTGTGACCAGCTATGTCATGGCCCTGTAACCATGGTTTCCTTGAGAGGATGGCAGAATCCTTGAATGCTGTGATAAAAACAAGACCCCCAATTCCTTAAAGGGTTTTTTGTCAGTGTGGTGGTTTCAAAGAGAATGGCCCCCATAAACCCATGTGTTTTAATATTAGTCCCCAGTTGGTGGAACTGTTTGGGAAGGATTAAGGGGTGTGGCCTTGTTGAAGGGGTTGTATCACTAGGGGAAAAATTCCATGCTATTCCCAGTTAGCTCTTTCTGTCTTATGCTTACAGAACAAAATTGTAGCTCTCAGCGACTGCTCCAGTGCTATGTGTACCTGACTGATGCCCTGCTCCCCACCACAATGGCCATGGACTCTAACCTTCTGAAAGTGTAAGCACTCAATTAACTAACTCTTCTATAGGTTGCGTTGCCTTGATCATGGTGTCTTATCACAGTGATTGAAAAGTAACAAGACTGCAAGGTCTTCTGTTTTAGCAAGAGGGAAAGAGCTTAGCACTAGTTATAAATGGCTGACCACATATTCAAATACATGAAACATGTGGAGGATATTTCATTAAAACCACCACAGGGAGTAAGAACATGTAGATCTTCACAGAAGGAGGAGGCTTTGTAATGGTTCTTTTGGAATGAATCTAACTTTGATAGGCTGAGCTGGGCCAGGGCGAGATTATTTTGGATAGTGGGGAAGTAGCTGCAGAAGTAGGAAATCATGCAATATGGGTTTAGAGAATGGTGAACATTATCTCCTTTCCCTGAGGAATTAATGGGATAGTGTGTTGGCTCTAAAGAACAATTGGTAGCCATGGTATAGGAGGTTCTGGGTGTTGCTGTGAGGAACAGGTTGTACTTTTGTCCATTACAAAGGCACGATGTCATCAATACAGCTGTACTTGGACTGAAAGAATAAAATTGAAGAGGATGCTAAATAAGGCTTTCAAAAATATAACAAGACAGGATTATTCCTTTCCTCCCTACAGATCCTATCAGCTCCAAGTTGCTCATAACTATAAACACTTTTAAGAAAGACATTGTTTCATGAAATTTGCAATGTGCTCCTAGTACCAGATGCCTCTTTTAATCAGGAATACCAGATGCCTTTTTAAATCAGGAACAGCAGTTCCATGGATTTTGGTCTTTCCTTTATTGGATATTTTTTTTATTTACATTTTACATCTTTTCTGGTCCCCCCTCCCAGAAGTCCCCTATCCTATCCTCCCTCCCCCTGCTTCTATGAGGGTGTTCTTCCACCCGCCCACTCCTACTTCCCCACCCTCAATCCCCCTACACTGGGGCATTTATCGAGCTTTCATAGAACCAAGGACCTCTTCTCCCATTGGTGCATGACAAGGCCATATGTAATATATGCAGCTAGAGCCATGTGTACTCTTTTGTTGATGGCTTAGTCTCTGGGAGCTCTGGAGGTACTGGTTTGTTCATATTGTTGTTCTTCCTGTGGAGTTGCAAACCCCTTCAACTCCTTTGGTCCTGTCTCTAACTCCTCTATTGGAGACCCTGTGCTCGGTCCAATGGTTGACTGCAAGCATCCACCTCTGTATTTGTTAGATGCTGGCAGGGCCTCTCAGGCTCCTGTCAGCTTGCACTTCTTGGCATCCACAATAGTGTCTGGGTTTGGTAACTGTATGTAGGATGAATCCCCAGGTGGGACAGTCTCTCAATGTCCTTTTCTTTAGTCTCTGCTCTACAATTTATCTCCATATTTGCTCCTGTGGGTATTTTGTTCTCCTGAGAAGGATCAAAGCACCCACACTTTGGTCTTCCTTCTTCTTGAGCTTCATGTGGTTTGTGAATTATATCTTGGTTATTTGGAGCTTTAGGGCTAATATCCACTTATCAGTGAGAGCATACCATGTGTGTTCTTTTGCAGTTGGGTTACCTTACTTAGGATGATATTTTCTATTTCTAGTCATTTGCCTAAGAATTTCATGAATTCGTTAATAGCTGAGAAGTACTCCATTGTATAAATGTACCACATTTTCTATATCCATTCCTCTGTTGAAGGACATGTGGATTCTTTCCAGCTCCTGGCTATTATAAATAAGGCTGCTATAACTTAGTAGAACATGTGTTCTTATTACATGTTGGAGCATCATCTGGGTGACTTTGGTCTTTTTCTATCTCAAATCAAGAATTTGTATGACTGGGACAGAGGGGAGAGAAGAAAGGCCATGGGAAATGATTTAATTAGATGATTTATTTAGAGGTTCTACAAGTCCAACTGTAGCAGGTAACATTGGGCACCTTCCTTCTTTTGTTGCTCCCTGGCCACCTTCTAGGTGGCCACACCAGAAGTGAAAGTAATGGACACAGTCTAGATCAGATTCATGGAATCATTTCAATTCTTAAAAATCACTTTGTAAATTTTCAAAGGTTTGTTTAG
>JADRCC010162679.1:0-13857 GCA_019843855.1 Hylomyscus alleni
ATGGTGGGACTGATTGTTCTGGCAGCATGTGTATAGTAGAGGATGGCCGAGTTGGTCATCAATGGGAGGAGATGCCCTTGGCCATATGAAGGTTCTGTGCCCCAGTGTAGGGGAATGACAGGGCTGATAAGTGGGAGAGGGTGGGGTGGCAGACATGGGGAGGGGGGCGGCAACAGGGGTTTGTTCTTGTTGTTTTTGATTGTTCATTAAATATTATTTAAAATAAAAAAAAGAAAACTTCAGACCAATTTCGTTTATGTATATCGATGCAAAAATACTCAGTAAAATTCTTGCAAACTGAATCTAAGAACACATCAAAATGATCATCCATAGTGATCAAGTAGACTTCATCCCAGGGATGCAGGGGTGGTTCAAAATATGGAAAGCCATCAATGTAATTCACTATATAAACAAACTCAAAGGAAAAATAAAACCATATCATCATCTCATTAGATGCTGAGAAAGCATTTGACAAAATCTAACATCCCTTCATAATAAAAGTCTTGGAAAGATCAGGAATTCAAGGCCCATACTTAAACATAGTAAAAGCAATATACAGAAAACCAGTAGTCAACATCAAACTAAATGGAGGGAAACTTGAAGCTATCCCACTAAAATCAGGGACTAGACAAGGCTGCCCACTCTCTCCTTACCTATTCACTACTGTACTTGAAGTCCTAGCCAGAGCAATTAGACAACAAAAGGAGATCAAAGGGATACCAATTGGAAAGGAAGAAGGCAATTATTACTATTTGCAGATGACATGATAGTGTACTAAAGTGACCCCAAAAGTTCCACCAGAGAACTCCTAAACCTGATAAACAATTTCATCAAAGCAGCTGGATCTAAAATTAACTCAAGCAAATCAGTGGCCTTCCTCTACACAAAGGATAAACAGGCTGAGAAAGAAATTAGGGAAATAACAGCCTTCACAATAGTCACAAATAATATAAAATACCTTGATGTGACTCTAACTAAGCAAGTAAAAGAATTTCAAGTCTCTGAAGAAGGAAATCAAAGAAGACCTCAGAAGATGGAAAGATCTTTCATGCTCAAGGATTGGTAAAGTTAATATAGTAAAATGGCCATCTTGCTGACAGAAATCTATAGATTCAATGCAATCCCCACTAAAATTCCAACTCAATTCTTCACAGACTTGGAAAGAGCAATTTGCAAATTCATCTGGAATAACAAAAATCCTAGGATAGTGAAAACTATTCTCAACAATAAAAGAACCTCTGGTAGAATCACCATCCCAGACCTTAAGCTGTACTATAGAGCAATTGTGATAAAACCTGCATGGTATTGGTACAGTGACAGGCAGGTAGATCAATGAAATAGAATTGAAGACCCAGAAATGAACTTACACACCCATGGTTACTTGATCTTTGACAAAGGAGCTAAAATCATCCAGTGGAAAAAGACAACATTTTTAACAAATGGTGCTGGCTCAACTGGTGGTTAGCATGTAGAAGAATGCAAATTAATCCATTCCTATCTCCTTGTACAAAGCTCAAGTCTAAGTGGATCAAAGACCTCCACATAAAACCAGATACACTGAAACTCTATTAGAAAGTGGGGAAGTGCCTCGAGCACATGGGTACAGGGGAAATTTTCCTGAACACAACACCAATAGCTTATGTTCTAAGATCAAGAATTGACAAATGGGACCTCATAAAATAACAAAGCTTCTGTAAGGCAAAGGACACTGTCAATAAGACAAAACAGCAACCAACGGATTGGGAAAAGATCTTTACCAATCCTATATCTAATAGTGTATAGTCCAACATATACAAAGAAGTCAAGAAGTTAGACTCGAAAGAACCAAATAACCCTATTAACGATGGGGTACAGAGCTAAACAAAGAATTCTCAACAAAGAAATACCGAATAGCTGAGAAGCACCTAAATATTCAACATCCTTAGTCATCAGGGAAATTCAAATCAAAGCAACCCTGAGATTCTACCTCACACCAGTCAGAATGGCTAAGATCAAAAACTCAGGTGACAGCAGATGCTGATGAGCCTGTGGAGAAAGAGGAATACTCCTTCATTGCTGGTGGGATTGCAAGCTGTTACAAACACTCTGGAACTCAGTTTGGTGGTTCCTTAGGAAATTGAACATAGTAGTACCAGAGGACCCAGCTATACCACCCCTGGGCATATACCCAGAAGTTGCTCCCACATATAATAAGGATACATGCTCCACTATGTTCATAGCAGCCTTATTTATAATAGCCCGAAACTGGAAACAACCCAGATGTCCCTCAACAGAGGAATGGATACAGAAAATGTGGTACATTTATAACATGGAGTACTACTCAGCTATTAAAATCAATGAATTTATGAAATTCTTAAGGAAATAGATGGATCTGGAGAATATCATCCTGAGCGACATAACCCAATCACAAAAGAACACACATGGCATGTTCTCTCTGATAAGTGGTTATTAGCCCAGAAGCTTGGAATAGGCAAAATACAATCCACAAACCACAAGAAACTCAAAAAGAAGGAATACCAAAGTGTGGATACTTTGTTCCTTCCTAGTAGGGGAAACAAAATACCCATAGAAGGAGTTGCAGAGACAAACTATGGAGCAGAGACTGAAGAATGACAATCCAGAGACTGCTCCACCTGGGAATCCTTCCCATATTCAATCATCAAATACATACACTATTGTGGATGCCAGTAAGTGCTGGCTGACAGGAGCCTGATATAGCTGTCTCCTGAGAGGCTCTGACAGTGCTAGACTAATACAGAAGTAGAGGCTCACAGTCATCCATTGGACTGAGACAGGGTCCCCAATGAACAAGCTAGAGAAAGGACTCAAGGAGCTGAAGGGTTTGCAGTCCCTTAGGATGAACAACAATATGAACTAACTAGTACTCTCAGAGCTCCCAGGGACTAAACCACCAACCAAATATACATAGTGGGACTCATGGCTCCAGCTGCATACATAGCAGAGATGGCCTAGTCAGTCATCAATGGGAGGAGAGGCCCTTGGTCCTGTGAAGGTTCTATGCCCCAGTGTAGGGGAATGCCAGAGCAAGGAAATGGGAGTTAGTGGGGGCAGAGGACAGGGTTTTTTTTTTTCTTCTGGAGGTAAAACCTGGAAAGGAGATATCATTTGAAATGTAAATAAAGAAAATATCTAAAAAAAAAATACTGAGAAAATTTAAAAAAATACAGTTTTCTTTACTTATTCAAAGCCTATTCAAAACTTCCTGTAAGGCAGTGGACTCGTTCAAATATTTCTCAAAGAAAAACTTCCAACTTCATGTATTATATTAGTTTCAAGAGATATGAAACTGTGCCAAAATTGGCTGAATTTATATGATAAATATTATAAGAACATGGAAAGTCTAAACATATTAAAATAAACTACCTCTTAATGTTTGATTGGCAAGACTAGCTAAGGCTAATTAGTGTTTACATTTTCTGTTTCAAAAGTAAAAATAAATCTCTTGTAGGCATGATAATGCTAAGCTTTGATGATTCTTTATGAAATAATCACCCACATGCAACCCCATTTTCAGACTAGGAACTGTTGAGTTTTCTCTTTAATAACTTAGGATTCAGAGTAGAACTGGAGTAGGCTTTGTAAAACCTTAAATTAGAAGGAATGATTTCCAGATGTTTTTAACTCTCAACTTTGCTATTCTTTCACTTGCTAACCCCACTTATGCTCCTCTGAAGGTCTTCCCCCATCCAACTTTGTGCTGTCTTTGTCCCCATCCTCATGGATACCATTTATCTGACTACCTACAGGTATTTCTTTCATCCATTTACCATCCTGAGACCCTGAAATGTCTTTCTCTACCAGGAAGTTAGCTCAGCATTTTCTAGGTTTTCTTTTCTTCATTTCCTCTATTTCAAAACACATCTGGCTTGTCCCAATACTTGAAAATTCATGTAGTCAATTGTAAATAGCCAACAAGAGATTTATAACCCTATAGAGATGTGAATTTTAATCAGGCACTATTATATATACAACTTAATTGAAATAAATTTAGGTCCTGTGGTGCTATTTCTGCTGCCATGGCTAACTCCTAGGGAAGATATTACTGATTAATAACCCAAAGCGCTATGCAGCTAGTCTCCTTAGCAACCACTGCTGTAGGTCATGGTATTTCTTTTCCATTTTTTTCCTAGCAAATCTAAACTCTGACAGAGATCTTGAACAAAAACATTATGTATAAATGTGTTAGTGGAACTTTTTCTTTTAAATGTGTAACTATAACCTCTGCGTAGAGAGGTACTGTCAAGCACACCTAGCACAACCTTCTAATCTGGCTTATAGAACATGAAACATATATAGGTTTAAATGGCTGACACAGGGCACAGGAAGTTCCAAAAGACTGTTTTGAACTCTTAATTCTATTCTAGCTTTTTGCTAAACTCAGACCTAGGACCTACAGAACTCTAAACAGTGTTTCCTTGGGCTTTCTAACTAGGTGTCAAGTGTTGTAAGCTCCTGATAACTAAATAAGTAACCATTGTCCCTGGATTACAGCTTCAGTATTGCCCTGAATTGGAACTTCACTGGTGTGAATCTTCAATCAGCATCTTTATAAATTGCCTAGTGACAATGACCTTTCAATCAAAGTGCAACTTTCAACAACCAATATCCTGAGGTCTATCTGAAATCATGAAAAATTGAATAATCACAAAAATTTCCAGAGTCAAGAGGAAGGTAAGTTGAGAGTAGGTGTCACAGCTTCCCTGGATAAAAAGAATGGGCAGTAATGACTAATACAGAAGTAGATGCTCACAGTCATCCATTGGACTGAGAACAAATTCCCCGATGGAGCAGCTAAAGAAAGAACCCAAGGAGCTGAAGGGGTTTGCAGCCCCATAGGAGGAACAACAATATGAACCAACCAGTATCACCAGAACTTCCAGGGTCTAAGCCACCAACCAAAGAGTATACATGGAGGAACCCATGGCTCCAGCCGCATATGAAGCAGAGGATGACCTCGTAGGACATCAATGAGAAGAGAAGTCCTTGGTCTTGAGAAGTCTGGCTCAATGTCCCAGTGTAGGGGAATGCCAGGACAGGGAAGAGAGAGTGTGTGGGTTAGTGAGCAGGAGGTGGGTGAATGGGATAGGGAGTTTTTGGAGAGGATAAAATTTGCAATGTAAATAAAAAAGACATCTAATAAAAATGATCTTAAATTTTAAAAAAGTAAGAATGGGCAATAAACACAATTCTAGGTGCAAATATAAGCCTAGGGGACTTTTAAGTTCTGATTAAAAAGAAATAGCATATTTGTACTTTGTAAATATAACTGAATAGTTTGGGCAACAACTTCCTAAATCAGAACACTGTAGTCATCTAATAAGGAGATAGTCACAGATCTATTACAGAAAGGAAGAGTTTTCTCTCATTTTGTTTATAGTTTCTGACCAGAAACCGCAATGACTTTTAAAGAGATAGTAGAGCTTTATGATATAGGATACAACTAGAGAGGGGTTTCCTCTGTCAGAGGGAAGATATCATCATCTACCTATTGAAGCAGAAATTTTTCTCTAAGTCATTTAATTTTAATCCAAAATTTATGTGACATAACATAAGTTAATTTACTTCATTTTAAATAATGAACCAACTTGCACAATATAAAGTTATGTGCAATAGTTAAAGAACCATGTAATTCTTAAGACTAGATGAATATTTATGCAATTATAAATACTATACTACCTGTGGCCTTTGGGTTGCATTGTTCTATCTAACTCTTCAGCAATGCAGAACAAAATGACATGCAAGTACATAATTACCATTTTGTATTTTTTTCTTGGTACATAATATATATGAATTTACCACATATATAGTCTCCTTTTAGAGCATCCTAAAAAAACACCTGCTAGAGATAAAGACAAAATAGGAAAGAATCTAAGTAAAATGGAAGAAAAATGTAGAAACACTTCAAATTCCATTATCTGATGCTATTCTTACAACTTTGTAGTCTGCCTTCATTTTATCTTCCTGTCTACTAAATCTAAAGGCTAGTCCTGCTATAGTGGTAAGCAAAAAAGCAGGAATATTTAATAAACTAGGTTTTCATCAACATCTAATAAATCTCTAATTTTGGTTTTACAATTTATATCTATTTATTCACCCAGTTATATTTTAGTTGTCAAAGTTCAGGAATGTAACTGAAATATTTCAAATTAATTAGGAAAAAATCATGGGAATTATCTCCATTTATTCATGACACTTCAATGTACTTCATTATAATATTTGGACTTCTCATTCTTTTCAATAATTTGTGTTGTTTGCTCTATACAAATATTTAAGTTTTAATATTTTAGTATGAAAATAGATTTTCTCTGTCATCTTTAAATTGCTTCCCAAACTCCTGCACACTGTTGGTACAATTATTAGTGCAAACATACTTGGAGCATCCTTGGTATGATGTTTACAGAGCTCACTCTAACACATCGACTAAGGCTTCAAACTCCTTGCCTGCATCTCCTAAGACATAATCCAATATACCTCACAAGCCTTCAGGGCTTAGAGAGTTTTCATGGCTTAGAGAGTTGTCATTAACTCCTGTGGAAAAACTTATACCACATGAGAAGCAGATTGAGACCTAGAGTTAAAATGTAAATACACTCCCTATATAAATC
Organism: Hylomyscus alleni; assembly: GCA_019843855.1. Taxonomy (NCBI): domain Eukaryota; kingdom Metazoa; phylum Chordata; class Mammalia; order Rodentia; family Muridae; genus Hylomyscus; species Hylomyscus alleni. Next base: position 6,627 of record JADRCC010162679.1, read on the forward strand.
ATATACTTTATTGAAAATGGCTCAGAATAGAAATATACTAGAAAAAAAGAAAAGTATAAAACTGTATTCAGAGATGCATAAATAAAGATAACCGTAATGTATAGCTAATCAGAAAATTAAGTCTGGGCACTTCGTAGAAGAATAGCATCAGATACTTTGATGTTTTTAAAACACAGTAATAAAAATTACTCAGTGCTATTGAATATTTGAAACAGTGAAGTCCACACAGCATAATTTTTCTCCTTATCAGAAAAACAGTGGGTGCTGGAATTTTTCCATTGAAATAAGACAATAACACCCTCAAGTTAATTTGTTTAAGTCAAACATGCAATTAAGGATATTACTCTCAAAAATCTGTGATTTTAAGACGCTTTCACTCTCTTTTTTCTGTACCTTTTAAAACTCCTCTCTCTAATTTTTTAATGGAATCCAACTTCTTCACCACATCACTTTAAATTTAATTCCCGTAGGGACTCTTTCTTAGATAGTATTACTCAATGGCCAAACATTAATAGATATTTATTTTACAAATGGATGAATAGATGCTAACAGGGAAAGATAGAAGCTGATTCCAAACTCTCTCATTCCTTCCTCTGTATCTACTTCATCATTCTGTGCAGTGTTATCTGCTACTATGATACGTCTCATCAGGAAGTTGCAAAAAATATTAAGTGGCAAAATCAGTTAACTGTATTGCTATCATTCTACAACTCCCTTGTGAAATGTGGGACAATTATGAAAGAAATATACCATTTACCTTTTAACAGCAAATGAGTTCGGAAGCCCGTGGTGAATATATCAAGGCAAGTAAAAGAAGAAGTAAGAAGAAGATAATGTTACTGCAAAATGTTCATTGTCATTGTAACCGATACCTGACAGTAAACAACCTAAAAGAAAAAGTACTTAGTTTGGTTCACCATTTGAGGAGATGTAGTTTGCTATCACAGAGAAGGAATGTTGACAGCAGTCTCTCTATGGTGGCAAGAGTATGTAGCACCTGCTTGTTTATGTTCAGCAGAACAGGAAAAGAGATAAGACAATTTGTTTGACCACATACTATGAGACCACAGCCATTCTACCTACTCTTTCAGGGCAGAGCTCCTCACCTTACATAACAATCTTCACTATAAATGTCAGGAAGCACACCAATGTAGCCTAGGAAGTACTACACTAATGCTCTTGAAATTCATCAATATAAATAAATTGAAAATGAAAATTTAACATGATACTCAATAAAAAGGATTTGGGACTTTAGCGTTTATTAAAGTATAAGAGACAAGTCTTGGAGATCAATAAATAGACAGCCGTCAGATACAACTAATAGGGCAGCTAATTTTTTTCTAACCAATTCTGACTAACATGACAATACGGTATGTTCAGACAGTGACTGTTGAGAGTTAGAAAATGGACTTCCTCTATAATATCAGTGTGTTGTTTTGAAGAAGAATGGTTCCTATAGGCTCATATGCTTGGATACTTAGGTTCCAGTTGTTGGAATTGTTTGGGAAAAATTAGAAGGTGTGGCCTTATTAAAGGTGTATGACTTGGGGGAAGCTTTGAGATTTGAAAAGACTAGTGCCATCCTCAGTCTACTACTTGTGGATAAAGATTCCAGCTCTCAGCCGTTCCTGCCTCCGAATGTTTTTTGTCTTTGGTCCCGTTATATGAATTCTAAGCTTCTAAAGCAATAAGCCAAATTAAATGCTTTATTTTATAAGTTGCTTTGTTCATGGTATTTTATGACACCAATATAAAAGTAACTCTAAAAGATCAGTATTTTACACCTCAAGTGAAACTATAAAGATGAATGTTGTCTTTAAGTATATTTAATTAATTAAAACATTCACTATAAAACAGCTAAATGAGATGTTTGATAGACACAATCTATTTTAAAATAAAGAGTTTATTTGGATTATACGCTTGTTGACTAAGTAAAAAGTAATTATGTCTTAGAAAGCCATATTTATAGAATAATAAAGAATTTCATTCTCCTTTTCCTTCCTTGCAGATTTTTCTCTCTCATCAGTACTGCACTTCTTCTTCTGGTAACAGGAGAAAGACCTTCTAACCACTCTTGGTGTGGAGTTTTATTGGGATAAAGTGCTGCCTTGGAATTCATTCAGTATCAAAAAGAACAGCAATAGAAACCCATTAAGAGCTAAATTTTGGTGGTTCATAAATTATACCTAACTAAACAAAATTTGCTGATCATAAATTTTAGTGTACCTCAGGGAGACCCTAGGAAAGCATTAGCTTATTTCTGTGTGATATAATGTAACAATTTTCTTTATTGTGGTCAGAAATTATAACCAGTCTTGAAAGTGCAAAAGCAGTAGGAGAGAAAACATATGAATACTATAACTATATTACAGAAGATGAATAGATTTGAGCAAGTGTTTTTTTTTTCACTTACAAAACACATTATTCACTCAGTAAAACCCAAATGAAGTAATGTTAATTACTTGTCTTCTACCCAGAATATTCCAATTTGTTTTTTATTGTATTACATTATTGTGGTACCTGCGCTGAATGCATAATAGAACATTAACTCCCTATAGTAAATTAAGAAAGAAATCAGTATAATAATCCTTTTCATAAAGAAGGAGGAGAGGAAAGTATTTATGCAATCTATTAGGGAATCATGTTTATTAGATTCCCAAAAGGAGCTTTCACTTAGAAAGTCAATACTTTCTTCTTAGCATGAACAATTGCTTAGAAATTAGGTATAATGTATGTGGAGAGTGTTTTCAGGGGAAGTTTTATCAACACATAGCAGATAAGTACTTAATTTTGTAATCTCCCTTCCTATGCTCTACTTTTATCACTTGATTCCTACAAAAACCTAGGCAAGGGGCTAGAAAGTTGGCTACATTATTAAAGGACTTGTACAAGAGTGTGAGGTTTGGAATTCAGATTCCCAGGACCTAGATAAATGCCAGTGAGTATGGCAGTTCTCCTGGAATTCCAGGGCTCAAGAGGCAGAGACTGAAACTCTCTGAAACAAGGTTACTTAGATAGACTGACTAGCTATTTAGGTGAGTTCTGAGCTTCATAAGGAGATTCTACTTTAATGAGTAAAGTATAGAGTGATCAGGAAAAATGTTCACACCAATCTAGAACTTGAACAAGCTTGCACACGTGGGTAGACTCACTCTCACACAGGAAATGTGGAAAATAATTAAGCAAACATCTTCATATACACACATAAAGAAGATGATAATTTGCTCAGATAGAATGGGAATGAACTAGGTTACATCAAGTACCCACCACAGAAACTGACACAAAAGCACATCGCATATGACTCCTGTATCATCATCTTCATTGGTCTCATGGACCTTACCTGAGGCTTTCAGAAATAAATTGTTCCAATTTCATAAAATAAAATGAACAACACTGACATTGCCAAAAATCTTCTATATTCTCTTTAAGGCAGATTATTAATTTGAAATTTGAAAATTTATTCATAATAATTGTTAGTATATTTTATTGATTTGAAAAATCTACATGTATGCAAATAAACACAATAAATAAACATAGAATGGATACCAATAATAATTGAGCAAATTACCTTGTTCTCCTGGTGATCTCTATTCCTTTTGGTTCTAACATTATTTCCACCTTCTCTTCCACAGGGTTCACTGAGCTCTGAGGATATAAATGTGATGAAGACATCCCATTTAGACTCCCTCTTCATAGAATGTCTGGCTATGGCTGTCTGCATTGGTTCATATCTGCTGCTTGAGAAGGCTTCTCTGGTGATGACTAAATAAGGCACTGATCTGTGAGTATAACAAAATATCAATAGGAGTCATTTTATTGATACTTCTATTTTATTTTATTTTATTTTATTTTATTTAATCCAGAAGTGTTTGGTTTTACCCTAGGGCTCCAGGCTATCAGTCTCTTGTTTGTGGGCACCCTACCAGCACATGTATGGGTTCTATCTCATGTAACGAGCCTTAAGTCAAATCAGATGTGGGTCAGCTATTCCAATAAGTTCTGTGCCACTATTTCCCCAGCATGTTTTGTAGGCAGACCACATTACAGCTCAAAGGTTTTGTGACTAGGTTGGAATTCATATTTTTTTCCTGGAACAGAGGGGCACACAGGGATGCACAAAGAACATAGGAGTGAAGTTTCCATGAAGGTACCAGTTCAAATTCTCCTGGTTTTGGTGAGTTGTGTGAGTGCAGCTCCCATCCATTTGTGGAAAGTGATCCTTTGTCTTAGAATTGGTATAGAAGGACCAGACTAGTGGCTTGATACCAGACCACATGCTACAGCCTGTGTACCTCCCAGAAGGTCTGAAGTTACCAAAGACACTGCTCCACTTTCCTTCTGGTATACTTCCTTGCCCTATCAAGATCAACAGTCTGATACTGGTCCACAAGATAACATACTGCCTAAATGCCACCCAGGAGGTCTACCGGACCCAAAGGCACAGGGACCAGCTGACACAGGGCCCACTCACCTTCCTTCTGGACTGCTTTCCCACCCAGGGCCAGGTCAGCAGGCTTGATACTCTACCATAACTTTCAGACTGATTGTCTGCCTCCCAGGAGGTCTATAGTAACCAGGGACACAACCTGCCTGCCTCCCAGGAATTCCTCAGTAACCAGGAACACTGGAGGCCTACTCTAACCAGAGATATGAGAGCCCTACCCAAACTAAAAATAGCACTGCCTCCTCCAAAGAGGCATGCTCTAGTCAGAGACACCCACGCCAGTTAACACAAGAAATAATCAGATGTCCAGATTCAAGCACAAAATTATAAGGAAGAGAACTCCAATGCAATTTGACACCACCAGTACCCAGTTCTCCCACCACAGCAAGCTCTGAATATCTCAGCACACCTGAATACCAATATAATGATATAAAGTTCTATTTCATGAAGATGATAGAGACCTTTAAGGAGGATATAAAAAAAACTCCATTAAAGAAATATAAGAAAACACAGGTAAACAGGTAGAAGCCCTTAAAGAGGAAACAAATCTCATAGAGAAATATAGAAAAATACAATCAGCCGGTGAGGGAATTAAACAAAACGGTCCAAAAAAAACTAAAAATGGAAATAGAAACAACAAAGAAAACACAAAGGGAGGAAACCTGGCTGATGGACAACTTAAGAAAGACATCAGGAACTACAAATACAAGCATTACCAACAGAATATAAGAAATAGAAGAGAGAATCTCAGGCACTGAAGATACCATAGAAAATATTGACATATCGGTCAAAGAAAATACAGCATTTACAAACCTCCCAACTCCAAATATCTAGAAAATTCAAGACACAATAAAATATTAAACCTAAGAATAACAGAAATGGAAGTAGGAGAGAATCCCAACTCAAAGGGCCAGAAAACATCTTCAAGAAAATTATAGAAAAAAACTTCCCTAACCTAAAGAAAGAGATGGCCATAAATGTACAAAAAGCCTACAGAACACCAAATAGATTGGACCAGAAAAGAAGATACTTTTGTCTCCCTCTCCTCTACCTCCCACCATTATCCTGTTTCTCCCATCTTAATAGCATACCTGAAAGCACTAGACCAGAAAGAAGCAAACACAACCAAGAGGAGTAAGTGTAGGGAATAGGATTGAAATCAATCAGTTAAAAACAAAGGATGATACAAAGATTCAAGGAACCAGGAGCTAGATCACTGAGATAAGCATGACTAATAAACCTTTAGCCAAACTAACTAAAAGGTACAGAGACAGTGTCCAAATGAACAAAATACAAATTAACCAGATACTCAATTGGGTGTCCTTTCTAAAAACGTCAGCTACAAATGCTGTTTTAAAAAGAATAGTATTAGTTCTCAAACAAATTCAGAATTGTCATCAAAGAGACTTCATCCAGCATTTGATGGGAGCAAATACAGAGTACCAGTGTCAAACTTTAGGTTGAACTCAGTGAGTCCTGTAGAGAAGAATAAAGATTAGGAGGAACCAGAGGAGTTAGAAACACACCACAATAACTGACTGGGACTCGTGGGGACTCAAAGAGATCAGGGAGTTTGTAGAGGTCTGAACTAAGGCCTTTGCATATATGTTATCACTGAGTAGCTTAGTTCTTGTGGGAAGCCTAATAATGACAGCAGGGGCTGTTCCTGACTCTTTTGCCAACTTTTGGGACCCTTTTCTTCCTACTAGTTTACCTAGTCTAGCCTTAACATAACAGTATGTGCCTGGTCTTACTATAGCTTTCTATGTTGTTTGATTGATGTCCCTTAGAGACCTGCTTTTTTATTTTTGAGGGGAGGTGAAGGTGAACTGGATCTGGGGAAGAAGGGAAGTGTTAAGTAAGAGACCTAGAAGAGGATCAGTAGTGGAAACTGTGTATATAATGGATGTGGATGTAATATATGAGAAAAGAATAAAAAATAGAAATAAACTAAACTAATTCATGAATATTTATTTTTCAGGCTACAAAAAATTTGACATACTAAAATTTTGAACAGAATTTCTCATTTCTCCTCTTATTAATAACTGTGATTTCCATATGAACCATTCCCTTCAAATCTGAGAAGCCAGAGATATGACATTTTGTCTCTACTTTTCCATTTCTGTCCTTTCTGTCCACTTTTTTTCCTTTTTTTCATACTACTTTAAGCAATGTTCATTTAGTTCATCACTCTAATGCCTGTGCAAAGGCCGAAGAGAGAGAGGAGTGAAAATTTCTAAGGTTCCATTTGTAACGTTGATTCTGCTTTCAATTCTGGTTCAAGAACTTGTCCTCTACTATGCAAAATTATATCTTGTTTCATCGCCTGTGTCTCACAAAGCAGTAGGCTATCTACTAATAGAGAAGCAAGTATGAAGTATCCCATCTTACATAGGAGTCTGCCAATGGATACAGCTACCCTTTACTGCCTTGACATGTTGACATTCAAGGTAACATGTTAAAATGTTTTCTTTACCCCCATTCAGTCCATCATTCATGCCTGTGTAATCTGTCTAAAATGTAGTAAAATGCAGATCACCCTCCATAATGCATGTTGGCCACATTTTAACAAATCAGAACACTAGGGTCAGAGCGTGTAGGAAGGAATTTCATAAGGTACCTTATTCTCTATTTCAGATGTTGTCAACATTTCAAACAATATTTACATTCATGTGTAGTCATGAAAACTAAGTATAATAAATTATTAAGGTGTTGTTTCAAACACACACACACACACACACATATATTATATATATATATATATATATATATATATATATATATATA
>JADRCC010162680.1:0-15304 GCA_019843855.1 Hylomyscus alleni
TGTGTGTGTGTGTGTGTGTGTGTGTGTGTTTAGTCCCCATAATGAAGCCTGGTCATTAAGTTTGGTACTGAGAACACATAATAATCATGGTCCCCTCAGAAAGAGATCCAAGGAAACCTTTGAAGAAGTGACAACATCCTAAGTTTATATTCCAAAAGAGGCTCCCATGGGTGTAAATATAGGGACAGATTCATGCAGTTGGACACCTACTATTGATACTTTATTAAAGCATTCATCCCTAGGTATACACAGAAAAAAACCGAAACAGGCACATAAGCCCACCTCTGTACATCCATCTACAACACACTTCCCCGAAGCCAAAGATGAAAGCATTCCACGACACGCTTATCAATAGACAAATGGGCAAACAAATGTGGTACACTACACAACGGAATATTACTCAGCCATAACAGAAGTGCCGCAGTACAGATAACTCTTGAAAATATAATCCAGGGGCTGGTGAGATGGCTCAGTGGTTAAGAGCGCCGACTACTCTTCCAAAGGTTGTGAGTTCAAATCCCAGCAACCACATGATGGCTCACAACCATCCATAATGAGATCTGATGCCCTCTTCTGGAGTGTCTGAAGACAGCTACAGTGTACTTACATATAATAAATAAATAAATCTTTAAAAATAAAAAAGAAAGAAAGAAAATATAATCCAGACACAAATAGGCAATTGCTACATGGTTTCATCTACATGGGAACACCTAGACTACAGGTAAGTTCAGAGACAGAAAGTCCAATAGTAGATGTGAGGCAGGGACAATGGGGGAGGGGAGCTCTTACTGAGTAAAGAGCTCTTGTTGGGCACGTAATGGTTTATAGTGCTATGTAAAGGTTTAGGGCATAGAAGGTAGCAATGTCTATACAACACAGAATGTATGAAATATCATTGAGTTGTGTGCTTACAAACGGATAAAATTTTCAATAGTAGATTTTTCTGTACAGTTTCTTCTATATGATCTGTGGTTTTAAAAAGAACTCTTTTTATATTTCTTTTTTTTAAGATTTATTTAGTTATTGATTATATGTAAGTACACTGTAGCTGTCTTCAGACACTCCAGAAAAGGGCATCAGATCACATTACAGATGGTTATGAGCCACCATGTGGTTGCTGGGATTTGAACTCAGGACCTCTGGAAGAGCAGTCGGTGCTCTTAACCACTGAGCTATCTCTCCAGCCCCTAAAAAGAACTCTTAATGCATGCATGCCATACCTTAACTCAACTTAAGAAGTGGGGATTGCTCTCAGTCCTTCTTCGATTCTGAAGCTTTGGAGACAGTGTCCCAGGTGGGGGGCTCCTACCCATCCCAGATTCCTTGTTGAGCCGCATAGAGGACCCTAGGTTCACACCAGCTCTGTGAATTGGGCCAGGAATAGATGCTATAAAGTAATGCATACCATGCTGCCCAAAAGCCCAGTGCTACTGAGGACAGTCCCACCTGCTCCAGGATGTGGCTCCCAACTTCTTTGTGTCAGGTTGGCGCAGCAGTTTGAGCAGCGTGCTGGCACTATGGGACCAGAGTCGTCTCAGTGTGTAACTGGACCAAGGGTGCCTCCAGAGCCACTCTAGCCTCCAGTCTAGAAAAGGCTCAGAAGGTGTGGGTGTGACCAGAAAGGACAAGGCCTCGTAAATCAAATGAGCAGTCTAATCCCACCTGGCACCCAACAGCGGGGACACAGATGGTCCACTCCACCCTTCCTGTCCTTGAGCAGAATAAACAGATGCCCTTGATGCCAGCTTCTCCTCCCTCCGAGCACACAGCCTGGTCCAGCCCACCAGGTAGGTGGAAAACTTGTTTTTCTTTTTCTTCTTCTTTCTTTCTTTCTTTCTTTCTTTCTTTCTTTCTTTCTTTCTTTCTTTTTATGAGATTCCAATTTACATGAGAGGGTGCGACCTGGGAAAACTTGTTTGCACAGAGAGGTCAGAGCATCATTTGAGAGCTCCCACCAAATCTTTCTATTCTCCCAGAAGCAAAAAAGCAGAGATGGGAGAGCTTGGGTTTGAACTTTGGGATTGCCTAGGGACACACTTTGTTCACATGACCGCTGAGTTCAGAGCCGGTAGAATGAAGATTAAGGGATGTATATTGTGGAAGAAGCACACATCCCATGGTGGTTGGTGGCACTTACTCTCATCCACGGCACAATCGTCATCAGTGTCACATGAAGCCACAGCACCGCCGTGGTTGTACCAGGGCAGAGTCCCCCACAGCAGTGGCTTTTTCCATTCCGTCACCTCGGACAAACTATTGCTTTGTCTAAAAATTTACAGCACTTCATGGAAAATATTTGGGATTCTACAGCTTTTCCACATTTCCAAATTAGAAGCCCAGCTTGACGGCCAAGAGTCTCAGGCACAGGATCAAACTTCAGAGTGAAGATGTTGAAGTCAGGGACGTGCGTCTCTTCACTCTGTCCCTGAACTTACAGACCTAGTTGAGGACTGAGGCAAGGTCAGCCAGCCAGCCATGGGGGACATGGTGAAGTCACTGAGTTCTACTCAGAAAGTGAGCAGCTGGAAGGAGACTCAGGAGAGAAGTGAGAACAGACAATCGGCACAGTGTTCGCTATGACACCTCGTATGTGGGACTCTATTGAAACACTTGCATCTCCTAGCACCTTTTAACTCTCCGTCCCTCTGAAATGAGTGCCTTGGCTGCCTGAGCACAGACCATTACAGATAAGGAGGCTTTCTAACATCTCACTGATAAGATCTAGCCATGCTGAGACACCCAGTTCATCACCTGAACCCATGAACAGCGGGGATCTTTGCGACTGAAATAAATGCTTTTGCCCCCATCTCTGCTCAGTAGGGTCCCTTCATCCTTCACACCCAGCAGGAGTGATAGACTCTACTCTGACTTTTTCCAAACACGGTTATCCATTCTGCCCTTGGACTCACTCATGTGGAAGTTCAGCACGACACAGGTTCTACAGGGAATTGTGACCAGAGGCTCATGAGTGAGAAGCAGCTAAGCTCAACAAGGGACAGGATCTTGCTTCATTAGCCTTCTTGACTCCATCACAGTATCCCAGGTGTGTAAGGACCAGCCCAAAGATATGACAGGACTTATATGTCAGCAAGAGTCAGAGTCCTGCAGTTTGGTTCATAGGTGGGCAGGACAAATGTGAGTTGGGACAAAAATTCCTGACTAGAATCTGTCCACTCTACAGTAAGACAATATCAAAGAGTCGGGCTCTGTCATGGGTCCACAGTCCAGTTACAAAGCTTCAAGTGGGAGTCTGGATTGTTCAGCCTGCAAATTGGCTGTTGGGAAACTATTTATGGGAAAAACATCTTACGGTTGTAGGGACAGTCCTGGAGATTTCAGTTCAACATGGTTGCAGTCACAGTCTAAATATAAACAGGGCTGTCGGAAAAGGAGAAGGCAAGCTGACTGCCAACACTCACTTTCTGCCTCTTGTTGCAGACATAGTGTGACTAGTGGCCCCGCCCTCCTGTTGCCATGGTTTCACGGCCTCCACAGACTGTATCCCCCCCAAAAGTGAGCCAAGAGAAACCCTTTCCTTCTTAAGTTTCTCTGGTCAGATATTCAGTCACAGCAATGAGAAAACTTAACTATAACCTAAATGGCTAAGCGCAGTTAGCTAATCGCCAGTGTTGGAACATACAATATAGACTACCATGTCTCTAAATGATTGTGTGCACCTGTGGCCAGGTATAGAAGCTTCTGTGGTAGGCATAAGCCTTTCTACTTGTTGTGGGTCCCCCCCACCAGCAAAGAAGACAGCTTGGGCATGGGTTCAGGACCTCAGTGCAGCACTGATCCTTCCCCAGAGTGAGTCTCTAAGCACAAAAACCATGCCCTGGGTCCACATACCTCAGTTAACAAGAACAGTTAGCCAGAAACAGAACTAGAGAAGCCAAAAGCAAGGTGAACACACTTAGAGCCTCTCCAAGAACTGTGAACTTTGACAGATTAGGCCTTTGCTTTAGTTGTGGCAGTTGGTGCTGTCTACATGCTGAGTTAAACAGCCTGAACGGCACTTCCATCATGGAGTCAGTTGTGCTAAGGGCTGGGGCTACTGTTACACTACTGTCATTTCCCATCCTGCACACTTTAACGCAGGGGGAACATCTTTCCATAATTCTTTGGGAGACATTTTTAACTGATCTCACCCAAAGAGTGATTTTTCCATGTATAGAGATATTTGGGGTCATTTTCCATTCTTTTTATACATTTTTAGACTTGTTAAACTTTTTTACTTTCAAAATTTATTTTTTGTAGAATCAGGAAAAAAGAATAAGCATGTTATCATTTTGAAAATTTTGAGTATTTCTATAGCTCCAGAAAAAGTTTTATAAGCTTACAGGTAAGTAACAAGACCCCAGACTGCCTTTTAAGTGATTTGAGGGGGAAATAGGAAAAAAGTGGAGGTAGGTAGGCGAAATAACAAGGATGCCTGGAAATGCCACCGTGAGTCACACTATTAACCATCTACCTTTAAAAAGCCTGTAAGACATGTACTTCCCTATATTAATATACATACATAGTTTTAACAAACTTTTCTTATCTGGGCTGACAATGCTCCCTCCAAAGGCCAAAGACCACCTACCAAAAACTCCGATACCAGATATGAGAAGCCTTTGTTTGAGTGGTTGGCCAGGGTTGTTTGAGAGACTCCGAAAACATACAGCCTATTGCTATTGGCCTTGGTTGCTGCCAGAGATGTCCTTATCGCTGAGGACATTGCTGGTAATTCAGAAAAAAGGCCTGAGCTGGAACCAATCTGAATGTCCCCTCCTTGGTCACTGGCTTTTGTGGTACCAGAAGACACATTCAAGCTTTCAAAGGCTGGAGGCCACCAACAGTCCCACCCGGCTATCATGCCTCTAAACTATTTCAACAATCAACATGTCACGACAGCCCTACAGGCACAGTAGTGGCACACATACTTTATTAGTAACAACTATTCCTTAATGAAACCTAAGGCCTGCTCAACAAGAGGGACACCATGGCAAGTACTGGCAATCTAGCTAACTACTCAGTGCTAGTGAAATCATGGTTATTGGAGAAGATTCTACAATGACTAATTTACTAAACCAGCATAATCCTTACCAATAATCTATAAACATTTGTCCTTATAGCCACGGTAAGTGTAGTCCATACCCTTCGTGGTGGTTTGAATAGCGATGGCCTTCATAGACTCATTCGTTTGAGTGTGTGGCCATAGGGAGTGGCACTATTAGGAGGTGGTGCCTTGTTGGAATAGGTGTGGCCTTATTAGAGAAAGTGTGTCACTGAGAGGGGCAGGCTTTGAGGCCTCATATCTGCTCAAGTCTGGCCAGTGTATCGAAGTCCCCTTCTGTAGGGGACTGTGTGGAATCCTTAGTTCATTTTCCAGCACCATGTCTGCCTGGACTCTGCCATGATGATAATGGACTAAATCGCTGAAACTGTAAGCCAGCCCCAATTAAATGTTTTCCTTTATAAGAGCTGTTACTGTCCTGTGTCTCTCCACAGCAATGGGAACCCCTAACTAGGGCACCCCTCATGGGGGGATTTCTCTTTGCAACACATGGAGACCATGACATAAAACCACAACCAATCAAAATGCAGAGTTGTGGAGCCCAATCCTTATGGTTACATCTACAAAACACTCCAGTACCTAAAACTCAGAGAACATTGCAGAAGAAGGGGCAGAAAGATTGCAAAAGCCAGAGGATCAGGGAGTTTGCTCTGGGCTTCTCCTAGAAATATCAGAAGCAACTCCTACCAAGATGGCTGCCCAAACAGTCATGTGAGCTGAACAAGGATGAACCAGTGAACATACTGGCCTGGATGGGGCAAACTACACAAGGCTTCAACCCTACATAAGAACTCCAGGCAACGGAGGAAAGCTGGAAGCTAAGGCCTTCTCCAGGGAAGGGCACACTAACTGCTTCTCAGGTCAGCCCTGAAAATGTACAACTAACATTACACAGACTGAACAGATTATATTTGGGAATGTTATGTTAAATTTAGCAGATTATATTTAGCAGATTTTATTCTGCATACAAAATTAATTACTGAAAAATAAGCCATGAATTTGAAGGAGAACAGGAAAGGGTATACAGAAGGGTTTGGAGAGAGGAAAGAAGAGAGAGAAAGGTTGTAATTAAATTATAATTTCAATTTATAAAAAAAAAAGGCTAACCAAAGGATGTCAGGGTGCTTTGAATGAGGAAGGCTACTACCCAGGAATTCTAACTTTTCTGCTGGGAAAAGTGGACCTCATGCTGGGAAAGACTGCAAAAGGAATCAAAGGCTTTTAAACTGGAATTTTTAAAAAAGGCAACAAATATAAGCAAAATGATTGTGCAAATTATTTAACTATTACTTATTGAGAGTTCATGAATACTGTTCATAAAAAGTATTGCTTACTAAAAACTTTGAGACATGTTTTGGGAATTGCACATAAGAACCAAACAGGTCAGAGAGACCCACACAGTGTCTGCGTCTTGATCCAGGCATTTCGTAAGAGAAACATGAAATCTAAATGTTTTTCTGTAAATTACCATAACCTTAAAAAACTGACACCTGGCCAGACAGTGGTGGCACATACCTTTAATCCCAGCACCTGGGAGGCAGAGGCAGGTGGATTTCTGAGTTCCAGGACAGCCAGGGCTATACAGAGAAGCCCTGTCTCGAAAACAAAACAACAACAAGAAAACAAAAACAAAAGACAAAAACAAAAACAAAAAATCTGACACCTGATTTAAAAGTTTCAGATACTTTGTCATCTTTCTGAAACATAGCCCACAAGCTATATTTACCAATCTGTGGTATGTGTGTCCTAATATGTATCTGTGTGTACAGTATATATGTGTGTGTATAGTATGTATGTGTATATATGTATATATGTATGTATGTGTGTGTGTCCATATGCATAAGTATGTGTATTGGGCCCTATTTGGCCCTGGTTTGGGCCTTGAGGACAAACCCGAGCCTGGCTCAGGTTTTGTCTCAGTCCCTTCCATACTGGAGTGACTCAGCTCCACCTGCTTAAGCCTGCCTTTGCCTAGCTACTGCTGAGGTAGAATAACTTTGTTGGCTCTCTCAGTCACCCCCTACCCTGTCACCTTTCCCCTCCCCCTACATCATCTCACCTCAGAAAACAAAACAAAACAAAACAGAAAAACAAAAGCCCACCTTCCCTCTCAGCCCTCTATGAACAAAAAAGATTGATACAATTAAATGAGTTCTTGCTTTGACAGACTCCAGACTTCTCCAGGCAGGCAGGAGATCCGAGCCACTCACCATCCCGCTCAGCCCTGGAGAGACTAGGCTGGACTGGGTTCTCTCCTCTTGCTGGACTTGCAGGCAGAGAGCCGGCATATATGTGTGTGCATGTGGAAGTGTGTATTTATATGTATGCATGTGCACACATATGTGTGTATGTATGTATGTGTGCATGTGTGTGTGTGTGTGTCCTAATTCAACAGAGAATTCAGAATTAACTGGTTTGTTGCCACAGCTATAGGTAGAACACTCCCAGGATGGATGTGGTTCCTAAATTAAAAAGAAGAACTGAAGTCAGGGAGACTGTTCCGTGGGTCCTCAGGGCTCAGGATTGCTCGGCGTGCAAGCTTAACAATCTGTGTTTGGATCCCTGGAAGCCAAGCAAGGCTGGACACAGCCACAGCATACAGAAGGCCAGTGCCCTGTGGTTAACAGCGAGGTGGAGACAGAAGCTTGAAGACGAGTCAATTTGCAATATGAGGTCTAGAAGCAAAGAGAGACCCTGCCTCAAAAAAGGTGCAAGCATTAGTGAGGATGCCAGAAGCTGCCCTCTGACCTCCGCACACTCACATGCTTGTGAGAATAAATATTCTTTTTAACTGATAAGACATTTGAATCCCATTAACAATACCCTCTCCAAACCTAGAAATAATTCTGACCAAGGAAGCAAAAGATGTTTACAATGATATCAGTAAAACACAAGACGACCCTGGAAAGATGGAGGGATCTCCCATGCCCGCCGACTAACACAATCAGCACCGTTAAACCTGGTCATTTTAAGCAAACGCAATCTACAGATTCATTGCATTTCCCATCAAAACAGCAACAGCACGTTTTCAAAGGACTCAAAAAATTTTCTGAAATTAGTTTGAAAACACATAAGATCCCTTTTAGCCAAATCAAGAGAGCAACGCTTGAGGCATCACTGCATCACAGAAACTCGGCGATAAGAACAGCGTGGTGTTGGCGTCCAAAGAGAGATGCAGACCATGGATAGAGCAGGGCTCCTAGAAATGAACTGAATTTCCTCGCACATCCCATTCACAGCAGAGGGGCCAATAACCTATGCTAGCAAAGGCGAATTCTGCTGGGTAAACGGGATTTCCCTATGCAGGTGCTCAGAAATAGATCCACACCTCTCATGTTGAGAAAAAGCAAACTTAAAATGGATCTAAGACCTTAAAGTAAGGCCTAGAGCTTTAAAACTAGTGCAGGCAAGCCCAGGGTAAATATCCCAAGCTGTAGGCTCAGGCGACCACTTCCGGAACAGTACTGGAGCAGATCAGGATATAAGAATTATCCAGCGGAGTGGCATCAAAGGAACAAGCTTGATCGAGACAGAAACAATGAGCAGAGGGAAATGTCAACCTATGGGACTGGAGGAAAACTTTGCTATTCTTCAACAGGGAGTTAATTGTCAGAATACATAAAGGACTCAACTCTAATACCCAAAGGCCAAAATAATCCAATCAGTAAGTGGGGGAGGAGGCACAAGTGGCCAAGAAACACCACACACACACACACACACACACACACACACACACACACACGAATACACACACACACACACACACACACACACACACACACACACACACGCACGCACGCACGCACGCACGCACGCACGCACGCTCTCATGGCTCCATATCTTTGACCCGAGATTACATCTTACACCATGCAGAATAGTTGGTGTCAAGACAACAAAAGGGTAATACAGGGGGAAGGGACAACTTACTGGCTATTGGTTGGGATGTCAACTAGTGCAGCCACTATGGGAACTTAAAAACAGAATTATCATTTGATTAGCTAGATCACTCCTAGGTTCATTTCTGAAGGATCAACACAGCATACAGTAGAGACGCCTGTACGCTCATGGTTATTACAACACTACCCACAATAGGCAGATGGTCAGATCGGCCTTGCTGCCCATCAACCAGATGAGTGGGTGAAGGAGATGTGAAATAGACACACTGTGGAGTATTACTTAGCCATTAAGAAGAAATAAATGGCTCATCAGGTAAGGGCACTTTCCTCTAAGACTAACTACCTGAGTTCAATCCCTGCAATTCATGTGGTGGAAGGAGAAAACTGACCCTGAAAGTTGTCCTCTGACCTCCACACACACATCATGGTACACACATGCCCATATACATGCACTCACACACACACACACACACACACACA
This sequence comes from Hylomyscus alleni, assembly GCA_019843855.1. Classification (NCBI taxonomy): domain Eukaryota; kingdom Metazoa; phylum Chordata; class Mammalia; order Rodentia; family Muridae; genus Hylomyscus; species Hylomyscus alleni. Next base: position 9,436 of record JADRCC010162680.1, read on the forward strand.
CATGTATATACATATTACACACATATTTATATTATTTATATATCACACATATGCATGCACATGTATGTGTGGATATATGGGGGATATAGGTATGAAGCATAAGAGGGTGGATTATTATATCTACTTTTAGTCTAGAAAGCAAAATGTCTCAAATATTTTACATTGGTGTGGATTTTTTATATTGATATAAATCTAAGGTTATATTTGTTACAACATAATTAAATATATATACATATATACATACACATATACACATATACATATATACATATATATATTTATCAATTCCTGTTTAAGGTATTGTACCTATGCGACTCATTTAAAAGTGTAGTATAAAGTTTTAGTCCATGAAAGCTACTATTGCAAACTGTTTAGGATAATTAAGAAATGCAAGTTAACAGTTAGCCACCTATAAATAAACTTGTAGTCTTGTTAGGTACTAATTTAGTTAATTACAGAAATAAGCCTTAATTTAGCCTCCTGTGTATTTTTAAAGTTAAGCAGAAAGTAAATATCTAAAAACAAGCAACGTTTGTCTGTTTGTATATTCTTTAGATAGATAGATCATCCTCAGACATTTCAGAGATCTGCAGAATACGACATTTAAGATGTTTCAATAATAAAAGGCTTTTCTGACAGAGAGACACAACAGCTCCTGGCAGCACCTTCATTCTCCTGGGAACAAGACAGTGGGCACTGAAGAACCTCCATCTGGAGTTTGCCTCAACTCTGACAAAGACGGCCACTGAGCAAAAAGCTGCCATTGCTTCTACTGCTGACTATCCAAATAGTGGACATGCGTGACACCAGGAAGTCAACTGATGAGCTTTGCAGAGACAAGGCAGGCCAGCCCTTCAAAGTTCTCTCGCTTCAGGAAAAAAAGCCTGTCAAGTCTTCTGGGCCCGAGGGCTGAGAATGGATGCCCCATCGCAGAGGCTGACTGTCCAGGCAGCCAACAGGCTCGTCGCGTCTCTAGATTTGGAAGCTGCTTCTGACTTACTTGAGTCATATTTATTCTTCCCGGGTCTCTGATGGGGCTGAAGTTAAAGTCTTACAGTTTTCCTTGTTATCAGACACAAAAAAAGAAAACTCACAAAGGAGGTGTAAAGTTTATGAAAGTTGAAAGACGTAAAAGCTTGTTGTGAAGGATCTAAGAGAGTGTTTTAGGGGCTAAGAAGATGCCTATGTGCAAGCCTCAACAGTGACAGAAAGTGATTTTGGGAAAAACGTTGGACTCACCAAGATAAGAGAGGCAGTGGAATACTTTCTCCAAGGCTGCCAAATACAAACAGACTGGACATCATGATATAACTCTTACCATACAGTTCTCACAAATTCTCTTATTGTATATAGTTTTTGAAGTTGAGTAAAAGCCATTTATTGGACTAAAGGGGGGAGTTGTTGGGGTACACTGTGTGAAGGTCTGTCTCTGTACATTCAGTTCTGTCCCAGCAGAGAGCTAAACACTGTCAGGAGCTTGGTATTGCTTTCTATGGCCCATGGCCATGTTCTGTAAGTATTCATTCTCCCGTACCCGCCAAAGGCAATCTAGAATTGTATCGGATTGGCTGTAACAAAGATCTAATGGCCAATAGCTGGGCAGGAAGGGGAAGGCGGATCTTTCAGGCAGAGACTGGGATTCTGGGAGAAGAAATGAGACATGGGGATTCAGCCAGCAGACGCTGAGTTAAACTTATAGACCATACAGAGCAGAGCTAGAGCTAGCAACATGGCAGGATGTAGTGCCAGGGATACTTGGGTTAAGTATAGAGTAGCCAGGAGAGTGCCCAACAAAAGCCGTAAACTTTACAATATTAAAGAGCTTCTGTGTTATTATATCACTGGTGGGTCTGAGATAGACCTGCTGTGTGCACATGCACACATGCACGTGTACATAAATAAATGAAAAAATAATGAAAGGAGGAAATTCTTGGAGGAGAAAAGGGGAGAATAAGTGCTTGTGTATGTTACATGCATCTATTAAAAATCAATACATGGTAATTGTAGGATCCAATTACATTTACTCTGACTTTAGATTTGCATATTTAATTTGCATTATTATTTTAATTGGGAAGGTTTGAGACAACATTAACAACAGTACATTATTAACTATAAAATTTGATGAATTCAAATATCCCACCTATCATGCCAATTAATAGAATTGTGCCCATCTGTGCACTATAGTTACGTCTGTGTGAGTACATAAGTGTCCGTACTCAGAGTAGGTGAGTCTGTAAAGATATCTGCACGAGGATGTGCTTTCAACCCAAGGATACCAATACTTCCTAGCCAGCCTCTAATGCATAAAGGGCAAGCATGCATTGAGAGACATCCATGCTGGTCACACTTCCCCTTCACACCTCCCCTAAGGAGTGGAGGCTCTGAGCCAGGGTCCCAGGATGCCGGAAACCCTTCAACTGCTGCTACCAAATTGCCACACTGTGTGGTGTGTCTCTAGAGTTCAGGGACAAGGAGGTGATGCTTAGCAGGAGAGAGGCCTGGGAGGTCCAGAAGAGCTGAGAAAAGCTGCCTTCACAATATTAGGGGCTCAGTTGTGCCACGGCCCTCCCCCAAAATTCCTGTGCTGAAATCCTGACCTTAAGTCCTCAGCATGTAGCTATATTGGGAGATAGGACCTTTATGGTGGGGATGAGGTATGTCAAGGACATTTAGTGGGCCCTGATCCTAATGGGGTGAGGAGATTCGGACACAGCCCCACACAGAGCAGGGCCGTGTGAACACAGAGAGCAGCCATCTGCAAGCCAAGCAGAGACAACTTGCTGAACTCTCACAGACACTGTGGCCTTGACTGCCCTCCAGAAGTATGGGGAAAGAAACTTCTTATGATTACATCTCTCTAGAAGTCCTGGCAACCCCCCAATGAGCTACCACAGAGATTAGAATGTGTATATGTATATGCATATGTATACATGCACACACACACACGCGTGCGCGTGCACACACACACACACACACACACACACGCAAACGCACACGCACATTCTTTTGCTATTGGGAAGGCCATCTTGACAGGTGGTCCTCCTCAGTGAGAGTCTCTCAAGGAAGCCAAGATGACTCCTGTATGCTGAGGGTCATGTCTGCAGCTCACCCAAGGCCAGTTCTGCCTCTCACCGCAGGCTGCATGGGTCCAACCCTTGGATTTTCCAATACCCTGACGCAGAAGTCCCATTGATGGCTGTCTCCCTCCATCGTGATGCTGGCTGATGCAGCTCAAATACATGTTTGACAGCCCAGAGCTAGTGGTGGAGCGGAAGGGATTGGGTGGAATGGGGGTGGAGCCTGTGTCAGGGGGTGCGGAGTAATGCCATTTCTCAAATGCGACAGTGTGTGGACAGTTTGCTGTCACTTAGGTACTGTGTGTCTTTCCTCCTGCACAAGCTTATATGCCATGGCATGTCGCACAACGAAGCAAAAAGGGGTTGAGAAAGGTGATAGCCCAGCAGGTGAAGTTGAGACGTGGCCCGGCCAGGGTGGCTTCAGAGCTTGTACTTTCCAATGCTCCTCTGGAACTTCTACCCACCACATAGGCTCTGGCCTCCCTGACTGGAACAAGTTCAAATCCACAGTGCAACAGAAACTCAGTTCAGACTCCGTAACTCAGGAGGGTGGGTCTCAGCAGGACCAAACCCGGGAGCGCAGAGATTCTATGAGGGTTTTTCACCCCCTCTCCCTTTTCTGAATTTTTGACCACTGATTTCCTGACAGAGGTGGGGGATTCTATGCAGTGAGGAGAATGTCCAAGAGCAAGCCATACAGCAATGTCCATACAGCAAGCCTTGAGACAGGGGGTAGGTTCACCTGGCCATGCTGGAAGCCCTGGGGATGTCCCTCTCTCTGTCCTTTCCTAGAAATATGAGTCACAATTCTGTGAAGTCTATGACCAGGAAGGGTGCCTTTTGGGGTCTCCTGTGTGTGGGTGCCAACAGAATCTGTCACTCACCCTTGCTGAGGCTCTGACCAAGAGAGACGAGGAAAAAGAACGATACCTCCGCTCCCTGAATTTCACGATGCCTACTGTAGCTGTGGCTTGACCCAGACAGTCCTTGGTGATGCGGAGGAGAGCAAGGGTCCCGGCTGCAGGGGTTGCAGGTGGATGCAGAAAGCTCTGCATGCACAACACAGCAACCTAGTGATGTATTTCATGAATAAATAAGAAGGTGTGCTCGAGTAACTCTGAAGGGATGGACATACGGACACGTGAACTGGTAACAGTCCACAAGGACTAGAGAGAAGAGCATGGACAGAGGAGGGGAGGCTAACCTCTTCATACCTTGCAATGCTGGTCTTCTGAAATCACTTTAAAATATTTCCAGCTTTAAAAACTATGAATTGAAAAGGAACCGCTTACATTATTTATAGATGAAAGATGAGAAAAGGATAGGTTGGAGTAATGATAGAACTTGTCTTCAGAATGTCACAGCTAAGCATGAACTTTCTTTTTCAGCCTTTCCCAGATTCCCTAAAATAAACATATGAACTGTCTTTCCCCTATCCTCTCTCCCCTTCCCCCTCTCTCCCCTCTCCCCTCTCTCCCCCCTCTGTCTTCCCTCTCTCTCTCCTCTCTCTCTCTCTCCTCCTTTCTCTTCTTCCTCTTTGTTTCTCCTCCTCCTCTTTCTTCTTTCCCTCTCTCTCTCTCTCTCTCTCTCTCTCTCTCTCTCTCTCTCTCTCTCTCTCTAATGTATTTATTTTTATTTTGTGTGCATTGATGTTTTGCCTACATGTATGTCTGTATGAAGGTGTCAGACTCCCTGGAACTGGAGTTACTGACAATTGTGAGTTGCCATGTGGGTGATAGGGAATTGAACCCAGGTCCTCTGGAAGAGCAGCCAGTACTCTTAACCACTGAATCATCTCTCCAGCCCCAACATATGGTTTTTTTTTGTTTGTTTTGTTTTACAGTGAAAGAAAAGAAACTAAAATCTCTGAACTTGAAAAAAGATTTCCAGATTTATGATTTCTGCCCCATAAATGAATCGTTCAAATGATTGCTTAACCGTGATTATAAAAATAACCCGCCATTGATCTTCCCTTTCGCCATTGACCTTCCCTTCCTTGCAAAGACAGGGTCCGTAGCTCCCCATCCATCCACCTCAGAACCCAGCCCTGGGAACTATCTAGCTCTTAAGTGGGTGTCAGCCTGGCAGGAAGAGGGGTTTTGAGTCAAGCTTGCTTCAGAGAACAGGTTTCTGGTTCCGGATTCCTTCCATGGAGAGAACAATGGTTGGTGTGCTCTGAATTAACACTGACTACAAAAAAAAAAAAAAAAAAAAAAAAAAAAAAAAAAAGCTGGCCTTGCTGGGAGGGCTGCCCCCTCTGGAGGAAGAAACAGCAGCCTGCGGCCTGCAGGCCTGAGCCCATTAGGTGGGCTGACGACTCTTATCCTCAGCCAGTCCCCCTACCCTGAACCTGGCTGAGCGGTCAGGCAAAGAAAGAGCCCTAAGAAACAGGGCCCTCTTCACACACGGACCCAGGAGCTGGTGCCAGCGACTCTGGTCTTCACCAGAGGGTGGTCTCCAGTCTAACAGCCCAGGGCCTTCCTGATGTTCCCGTTATCACTAGAGCAGGTGTTCTCTGGGGAGGGAGACAGTTAGCTATCCAGTGGAGGGATGGAAATACACAGGGCCTGTCACCTTGGCCCTGGCCAGAGACAGATTAAGTGAATTAAATAAAAATAATGTCCCTCTAAAAGTGTATAGACACACATATGCCTACACACACATACGTAAATATACAAATATATAGTATGATGTATGTATGTATGAGTGTATTGTCAATTCCATCTTCCAAGCTCAGAATGGAACCATGTTAGGACATGAAGTCTTCAAAAAAAAAAAAAAAAAAAAAAAAA
>JADRCC010162683.1:0-15737 GCA_019843855.1 Hylomyscus alleni
TTTTTTTTTTTTTTTTTTTTTTTTTTTTTGGTTTCTCAAGACCAGGTTTCTCCGTGTAGCCCTGGATGTCCTGGAACTCACTCTGTAGACCAGGATGGCTTTGAACTCAGAAATCCACCTGCCTCCAAGTGCTGGGATTAAAGGTGGGAGCCACTGCTGCCCGGCACAGAATTTTTATTGTACAAAATTGTTTTTAGCTATCCTGAGTTTTTAATTTTTTTTCATATAAAACTGAGTTGTAGTCTGTCAAGGTCTGTAAAGAATTATGTTGGAATTGATTGGGATTTCTTGAATATGTAGATAAGTTTTGATAGGATGTTCATTTTTACTGTGTTAATCCTATTGATCCATGATCTTTCCATTTTATGATATCTTCTTCAATTTCTTTCTACAAAGACTTAAAGATATTGTCATATAAATCTTTTACTTGCTTGGTTATAGTTACCCCATTATATTTTATATTATTTGAGGTTGTGAAGGGTGGTACTATCTGTACTTCTTTTTCAGCCTACTTATCATTTGTGTACATGAGTGCTATTGATTTTTTTTAATTTAATATTACATCAAGCCAATTCAAGAAAAAGAGTTTATCAGCTGTGTGAGTTCTGTGGTAGAATTTTAGTCGCCACTTTTGTATACTATATCACCTACAAATACCAATACATTGAATTCTTCATCTCCAATTTATATCTCCTTAATCTTCTTCAGTCATTTTATTATTTGAACTATAACTTCAATTATTCTTTAAATATATGTGGCAAAAGTGGACAGTCTTACCTTGTTCCTGATTTTGGAACAATTTGGAGGAATTACTTTGAGTTTCTCTCCATTTAACTTGATGTTGACTATTGGCTTTCTGTAAACTGCCCTTGTTCGATTTAGGTATGTCTCTTTTATCACTAATCTCTCTAAACTTTTATCTTGAAAGGTTGTTGGATATATTCGTGTCTTTTTCAGCATCTGTTGGGGTAAAGTTTTTTTCTTTCAGTTTGTTTATAGGGGGGGTTATATTGTCTGATTTTCATATGTTGAACCATTTCTGCATTTCCAGAATGAATTCTACTTGATCATGTTTGATAATCCTTTTGATGTGTTCTTGGATTCATTTTGCAAATATTTTATTGACTGTTTTTATTTTTCATCTATGTTCATGATGGAAATTTGTAATTCTTTTTCTTTGTTGAGTTTTTGTGTGATTTGGGGAGCAGAGTGATTATAGTCTCATACAATGATTTTGTCAATGTTTCTTCTGTTTCTAGTTTTTGGAATAATCTGAGGAATCTTGGAATTAGCTATTCTTTGAAAGAAGTCTGCCCTAAAACTCTCTGGCTTTGGATATTTTCTATTTGGGATACTTTTAATGTCTGCTTCTCTTTCCTTAGGAGTTATAGATCTACTTAAATTGTTTATCTGTTCTTGAATTAAATTTAATAAATCATGTCTATCAATAATATTATCTATTTCCTTAGATTTTACAATTTTGGAGAATAAAAGTTTTTTAAAGTACATCTCAAAAATTCCTTGAACTTTCTTGATGTCTATGGTTATGTCCCCATTTTTGTTTCTGATTTTGTTAATTTGGATATTCTCTCACTGTGCTTTAGTTTGGATAAGGGTTTGTCCATCTTGTTCATTTTCTCAAAGAACTATTTTTTTCATTGATTATTTGTATTGTTCTTGTTTCTATTTTATTAATTTCAGTCACAAGTTTGATTTTCTGCCACCTACTCTTCTTGGGCATGCTTGCCTCTTTTTGTTCTAGAGCTTTTAGGTATGTTCTTAAATTGCTAGTAGGAGATCTCTCCTATTATTCTATGTAGCTACTTTGTGTTATGAACTTTCCTCTTAGCACTATTTTCATAGTGTCCCATAGTTGAAGTATATTATGCATTCATTTTCATAGAAATCTTTATTTCTTATTTCTGCCTTGACCCAGCAATCATTCAGCAAAGAATTGATCAGATTCAATGAATTTGTGGGCTTTTCTTGTTTCTATTGTTTTGTTTCTATGTATAGGGCCAATGTTGCATATTCCATGAGGTACTGAGAAGAAGATGTATTCCTTAGTAGTGGAAAAAATATTCTGTAGACTTTTTAAAATTTATTTGATTTAAAATGTCTGTTAGCTCCAGTATTTTTGTCTGGATGGTCTGTCTATTGATGAGAGTGTGGTATTGACATTTCTTACTATCAATGTGTGAGGTTAAATATGTGGTTTAAGATTGAGTTAGCAATGTTTCTCTTACAAACGTTGGTGCACTTACATTTGAGGCATAGATGTTAAGAATTGAAAGATCATCTTGGTGGAAATTTCCTTTGATAACTATGAAATATCCTCCCCTATCTCTTTTGATTAATTTTTCTTTGAAGTCTATTTGTTAGATATTAGAGTGGCTACACTAGCTTGGTAGGTAGGTTCATTTCTTGGAAAACCATCTTCCAACCATTTACTCTGAGGTAAAGTCTATCTTGGATGTTGAAGTTTGTTCTTCTGTGAAGCAGAAGAATGGATCCTGTTTTCAAATCCATTATGTTAGTTTGTATCTTTTTACTGAGGAATTGAGTTTATTGATATTGAGAGATATCAATCATCAATTATTTCTAATTCCTATTATTTTGTTGTATTTATTATTGGTAAGTCTCTCTCTCCTCTGTCTGTCTGTCTGTCTGTCTGTCTCGGTCTCTGTCTCTCTGTCTCTCTCTCTCTGTCTTTCTGTCTCTCTCTTTCTCTCTGTCTCTCTCTCTATCTCTGTCTGTCTCTCTGTCTCTCTCTTTTTCTCTCTCTCTGTCTCTCTCTGTATCTCTGTCTCTCTCTCTCTTTCTCTCTCTCCGTGTGTGTGTGTGTGTGTGTGTATGTGTGTGTGTGTGTATGTGTGTGTGTGCATGTTTATCTTCTTTTGGTTTTGCTAGTGTGAAATTACCTATTTCTTGTGTTTTCATGGCAAGTAAACCTCCTTGGGTTGAAAATTTTCCTTCTAGTACCTTATGTAGGGCTGGATTTTTAAATAGCTATTGCTTAAATTTGACTGTATCATGAAATCTCTTCTTTTCTCTATTATTAACAATATTGCTGGATATAGTTGTCTATACTGGCATCTGTTGTCTCCCTTCTGGCTTTTATTGTCTCAGTGGAAAATCAGGTTTAATTGTAATAGGTCTACTTTTATATGTTACTTGGCATTTTCTCCTTTCAGCTTTTATTATTCTTTCTTTGATTGGTATGTTTAGAGTTTTGATCATTATGTGGCTCAGGGAAGTCCTTGTATGGTCTAATCTATTTGATATTCTAATCTATTTAACATCTAAACTTCTTGAACCTTAATAAACTTGTCTATCTTTAAGTAAGAAAAAACTCTCCTACTACTTTGTTAAAAATATATTTTGGTCATTTGAACTGGGATTCTTCTCTTTCTATTTCTATTAATTTTAGGTCTGGTCTTTTCACAGTGTCCCAGATTTCCTGGATATTTGGTGTCAGGAATATTTTTAGATGTTACATTTTTTTTTACTCATATATCAAACCCTGAGATTTTTCTCTTCCATTTCTTTCATTCTGTTGGTTATTCTCAAGTCTAGTTCCTGTTTGCTTACAATTTTCCATTTTCAGAACTTCCTCAGTTTGTGTTTTCTTCCTTGCTTCTATTTTCACTTATGTCTTATACTTGTTAACTCATTTTCTTAAACTGTTTGTTTAATTTTCCATGGCTTTCTTGGCTTTATTTAAGAAATTTATACAGTTCCTCCAATTTTTGTTAGTCTTTTTCTTCATTTCTCTAAGGGCTTTATCATCTCCTCTTTATGGAACTCTAATATCTTTATAAAGTTTCTTTTAAGGTTATTTCCTAATGCTTCAATTACGTTGGGGTATTCAGGACTTTTCTGTACTAGGATAGTTGGGCTTTGCAGGTGACATATTGCCCTGCCTGTTGTTGATTGTGTTTTTATACTGGCATCTAGGCATCTGAGTTTGGGGTAAATTCTTATACTTCCACGTGCACATTTTTGAGTTTGTCATTGTTGAATGAGTGTCTTTTTCCTTGGTTTTGTTTTCTCTTTGATCTTCTGGCTAGAGTGTACTGTGGTTGATCGGGGCTTTCAGTAAAAGTTGGGAGCTGGAGTGGTGGTATCCAGGGTAAAGTCTGTTACAGTCAGAGATTCTACAGTTCTGATGGCTGACATGGTTGCTGGGCCAGCAGCATGCCACCACTGGAGTTGGGAGCTTGGGTTTTATTTTTTTGGCAGTGTACATGCTGACAAAGCATGGTAAGGAAATTGCTTAGGAGAAAGGGTGTAAGAACTCATGAAATGCATTGGACTACATTCTGTGAGAGAGAACACCAAGTTCAGGAGAGAATTCTTCTAGCTAAAGAACCTGAGTTTTTTATTATTAAAATTAATAACAAGGGATAAACAGGCTGAGAAAGAAATTAGAGAAACACCACTCATCACAATAGTCACAAATAATATAAAATACCTTGGTGTGACTCTAACTAAGCAAGTAAAAGATCTGTTTGACAAGAACTTCAAGTCTCTGAAGAAGGAAATTGAAGGTCTCAGATGATGGAAAGATCTCCCATGCTCATGGATCGGCAGGATTAATATAGTAAAAATAAATAAATAAATAAATAAATAAATAAATAAATAAATAAATGGAGCTAAAACCATCCAGTGGAAAAAAGACAGCATTCAACAAATGGTGGTGGCTCAACTGGTGGTTAGCATGTAGAAGAAGGCAAATTGATCCATTCTTATCTCCTTGTGCAAAGCTCAAGTCTAAGTAGATCAAGGACCTTCACATCAAACCAGATACACTCAAACTAATAAAAAGAAAGTAGGAAAGAGCTTCGAGTATATAGGCACAGGGGAAAATTTTCTGAACAGAACACCAATAATTTATGCTCTAAGATCAAGAATTGACAAATGGGACCTCATAAAGTTGCAAAGCTTCTGTAAGGCAAAAGATACTGTCAATAGGACAAAACAACAACCAACAAATTGAGAAAAGATCTTTACCAATCCTATATCTGATAGAGGGCTAATATTCAATATATACAGATAACCCGATTAAAAAATGGGATACAGAGCTAAATAAAGAACTCTCAACTGACAAATACCGAATGGCTGAGAAACACCTAAAGAATTGTTCTACATCCTTAGTCATCAGGGAAATGCAAATCAAAACAACCCTGAAATTACACCTCACACCAAACAGAATGGCTAGGATTAAAAACTCAGGTGACAGCAGATGCTGGCCAGGTTGTGGAGAAAGAAGAACACTTCTTCATTGCTGGTGGAATTGCAAGCTGGTACAACCACTGTGGAAATCAGTTTGGCGGTTCCTCTGGAAATTGGACATAGTACTACCAGAGGTCCCAACTATACCACTCCTTGGCATATACCCAGAAGATACTCCAACATGTAATAAGGACACATGCTCCACTACATTCTTAGCAGTCTTATTTATAATAGCCCAAAACTGGAAACAACCCAGATGTCCTTCAACATGGGAATGAATACAGAAAATGTGGTACATCTACACAATGAAGTACTACTCAGCTATTAAAAACAATGAATTTATGAAATTCTTGGGGAAATGGATAGACCTGGAGAATATCATCCCAAGTGAGATAACCCAATCACAAAAGAACACACATGGTATACATTCTCTGATAAGTGAATATTAGCCTAGAAGATCAGAAAACACAAATTACAATCCACAAACCACAAGAAACTCAAAAAGAAAGAAGACCAAACTGTGGATGGATACATCTTTCCTTCTTAAAAGGGGGAACAAAATACCCATGGAAGGATTTTCAGAGACAAGCTATGAAGCAGAGACTGAAGGAAGGACAATCTAGAGACTGTTCCACCTGGGAATCCTTCCCATATTCAATCATCAAATCTAGACACTATTGTGGATATCAGCAAGTGCTGGCTGACAGGAGCCTGATATAGCTGTCTCCTGAGAGGCTCTGACAATATCCGACTAATACAGAAATAGAGGTTCACAGCCATCCATTGGACTGAGTACAGGGTACCCAGTGAAGGAGCTAGAGAAAGGACCCAAGGAGCTGAAGGGTTTGCAGCCCCTTAGCAAGAATAACAATATGAACTAACAAGTACCCTCAGAGCCCCCAGGGGCTAAAACTCTAATCAAAGAGTACACATGGGGGGATTCATTGCTCCAGCAGCATGTGTATAGCAGAAGATGTCCAAGTTGGTCATCAATGGGAGGAGAGGACCTTGACCTTGTGAAGGTTCTATGCCCCAGTGTAAGGTAATGCCAGGGCCAGGAAGTAGGAGAGGGTGGGGTGGTGAGCAGGAGGAGGGGGGAAGGAACAGGGGATTGATTTAATTTTTTTATTTTATTTTTTTCTTCTTTTCTTTTTCTTTTTTTTGGGGGGGGGGAGTAACCTGGGAAAGGAGAATTTTAAATAAAGAAAACATCTAATAAAAAATTTAAAAAGAAGAAAAAATTAATAACAATGACCACTATGTAATCTTGATTTGAAGCTTAAATTTATATATTTATTCCAGTAGATATATTTTCTTTGGTTCTATTTCACAGTCCTTACAAAGACCACTTTGTTTATGATTTTTTTGATTATTCAATCTTCTAGATCATTTTCAAAGACTAAAATCTATTTAATGTTCTATGTATTTCTTTTTAAGTGTCACAGAATGTTTCTAAGAAATACTGCTTTTTAAAATTCCATTTCACTTGTTTATCTGAGCACTGTATTATTCAGCTTTACTCTTAGGTGCTTGAAATAGAACAATTTAGGTATATAAGTAATCAAATAGGAAACTATATGTGCTATAGCAGTGATAATAAAGAAATACTTGGTAAAAGTTAATGGAGAAAAGGAGACTTACAGTTTTATATATACTATAATAGATAATCTCACAAGAAAATTTATGTCCAAGAAAGTTAGGTCTAAGAAAGTTAGTCAATGTGGGATAAGAAGATGGCATTCAAGGAAGACATCCATGTTTTTCAGTCTCCATGGCTTATACAAGGATCACCACAGTGTGCAACCTTTCTAGAACAAGATGGCAGTGGACAGTGAGCAACAGTTCTGGGGACATGAAGGGAAACATTAAAGATATAATGAGAAGACATCTCAGGAAAGTTCTCAAAACCTGTTACTGATTATGATTGTGTAATAAACTTTTGGAACATGATGAAACATGAAGTTGGTATTATCTAGACTATGTTTTGTTGTCATAATTATGGCTGGTGTGATGGAAGGCACTTTAGAGGAGGCACCATTATAAGAACAGGTGAAATACCACTACAGTAAGTTTGGACAGAGATCCTGGCAGCTTGTGGTAGGTTAGTATGTGGTAGTCTAATGATAATCAAGTTCCCGATAGATTTGTAATCTGAGCCAAAAAGACTTAGTAGTACATTGCTAGAGAGCATGACAAAAGCTAAAATAAGAAATTCTGAATTTTCTACCACTTCAGCAACAATACTAGTGTGAGTTTGAAAACAAGTTTTGGAAACACTGGTTTTCTTGTGGGACTTGTTACTATCTTTGAATGTGCCATTAAAATTCAGGACAATTTCGTTAGGTCCATCAAAAACATCAATCCTAACATCACTAATGTTAGTATTGCATAAAAGCATGGCTTTAAAGTTTGTTTCACATTTAGAATTGATTGTTTGGATCTCAGATCTCTAGACAGCCAAGATGTCAAGGTTAAAAGTGATTCTTGCTAGGAGCAGGAGTTTCCTGTGTTCTGCTCCGGAGAATCTATTTCTGACCTTTCACATTCACTTTCTAAACGCATGTCTTTGCTACCAAGTGAAGCTCAGCAACTGTAGAGTAGGTTATTCACATACATCATTGTGACAAAAACAAAAGCAACACAGAACTTCCCTTGTTCAACATAGATTTTAAAAAGTAAAGAGCATTTCTTTTACATTCAGACCACACATTATATCTTAGGGTATAATGGAAGCAAGTGATCAGAAAAATACATTTTCTCAGAGACTGAAGTGGTACATGCAATGAGGTATGTGTAGTTTATTAAAAAGGGTTTTCATGCAAGCATTCTTTCTATTCCAATGATAGAAGTACAGGAGTAACTTTTAGTTGATCATGAACTATTGTAGAAACAAGAGATTATCAACCCCTCTTTCTTAACAACAATTTTCTGTTTTATTCCAGAACCCACAGATAAGCCACCAATGTTAATAATTTCAAGTCCTGAAACAATTGAGCTCTTCTATATCAATGGAAGTAAAGTGACAACTCTAAGCTCAGCCAACAGAAATGAAATCCATACTCTAGATTTTATTTATAATGAAGAAATGATTTGCTGGATTGAATCAAGAGAGTCTTCTAATCAACTCAAATGTGGCCAAATAACAAAATCAGGAAGATTAACAGATCAAAGGATAGTTAACAGTCTTCAATCCTTCCACAGTAAGTATCTCAATTTTCTGCATTGCCCTTCAAGAATTTCCTTTACACATTACATTCTTTTCTTATCTTCCTACTTAGCCTAGCTAAAGAACTGCATGTGTGAATGAGTGGCTTGGGTACATGTTCACAAGTGTTCACATACACAGGTTCAGTAGCTCTTCTTCCCTAAGTAGCAAATTGCAATATTTATTGTAATATTTTCTTTCATACTGCCTGGAGTGTCACCTGGCATGTAATTGTATCTCTTTGCTAAACTATAGTTCACAATGTGAATGCAAAATGGAATTTAAATAAAAGAAGAAATCCAGAAAATTATTTTATTAATTATGACTTACTGACTATAGTATTTATTTAAGATACACTTAAAATTATTAGGTTACACCAATTTGAAGGAAAAAACTCTGCATTAATTTTAATTAAAGAAACTCACTATATTTTATTATTTCCTAAAAAATCAACTATTGATGTTTGATTAATTTTGACTTTTGATGATTTGTAATCATTCTCTCTCTGCATAGTACCACAAACTAAAATCATAAATTTATACAAATATGCACATCACATATACTGTCTCTCTTCCCATCTCTTGCATAGGTAGAAAATTTATTTGAATATGCTTAGATAGCCTTGAATGAGAATTTTAACATGTACCTAGTGATTTTCTATTCACAGAAAATGGTGCCCTCATTAATTTTGCAATCTAAAAATAAATGAAAAAAAATAGAATTAATATTCAGGAAGAAAAACATTCTAATCTGTAATAAATGTAATTTGCAGAAGAAAAATATTTGGTGATTTGGACAGACATCCACACCCAGTCAGGCACAACAAAGAATGGTATTTCATGGTATATATCACACATGGGTTCACACAGGAATTGAATTTGAACCAAAGCACTAGCTCTTTGCCTCATTCTGATTACTCCATCTAATACAAATGTATTTATCTCCAGCAATAGCATAAAGAGTAGAGAAATAACTAGGAAAATCTGTCCCATGCACGATTGCTTCCATGCCTACTTCAGCTATCTTTTCTCTACATTTACCATTTCCTAAAAGTATTTATCTTCTTTGGTAATTAGAAAATAAAACATTACTTTTTTTTTAAAGTTTTATTTATTGATTGATTATATGTAAGTACACTGTAGCTGTCTTCAGACACTCCAGAAAAGGGCATCAGATCACATTACGGATGGTTATGAGCCACCATGTGGTTGCTGGAATTTGAACTCAGGACCTCTGGAAGAGCAGTTGGTGCTCTTAACCACTGAGCTATCTCAAAACATTACTTTTAAACCTAAAAAAATAAATAAAAGAATTGCACATCTTAATAATTGTAAGCATGTCCTTATAATCTATTATATTTTATTTATAAAACAAACAAGATACCTGTACAAATAAAGATTACTTTTGCTAAACCACTTGTGAAATGCTTTATGGCATCTTAATTTTGACCTGAAGGAAATAAATATACTCTTAATTATTTTATTTAGAGTAAATAATTTTTATGATGTTCGGTTTAAGTCATATAATTATATAGTCACTTTTAATTTGTAAAATGTGTTTAAGTATGAAGAAGTAACTTAATGATAGTGGGAATAGAAATGTGGACAAGGTTGCCTGGCCTCTTTTATAATTGTAAGCTATGCATTTTAGCAACATGTCTTTTCACAGCTGCTATGCAATATGATGTGCTCTCCATTTACCATGACAATTTGTGAGTTAATAGTGAAGTTTGAATATTCCCAGTGTGTATAATTATAAAAAGTCTCTGTCACATCATATAAGTTAAAATAATGAACCAATGGAAGTCTAGTTAAATGCATGCCACCATTAACTATTCCAAAGATTACTTTTGCAATTTTTCAGCACCATTGTTTTTAGGGGCTTTTATCTGACCTTATTAGCAAAAAAAGACACCTTCTTTTAAAAACAAGTTTTTAAAATATATTTCAAAGGGCTCTTTGAAAAAAATTAACCAAAACAGATCAAAATGTCTTAGTTTGCAGACTTGTATGTCTGTCGTGGGTTCTGTTATAGATTTTTTAGTCACTATAGATTTCAGTTTTGCATATACAACACTCATCCACAAGCTAGCAAAACAGATGGACCTTTTCTGATTCATAATAGAATACTTTTAACTCAGATCGTAAGAGTATTATGCAAAATTAAAAGGTTAAAACAGATCTCAGATAGCTAAACCTTATATTTCTGTGCTAGTTTGAAATTGATCTTGTTTAGTTTAATGCTAGAAAAATGAATGTCTCCCAAATGTAAATATGAAGATTTAATGAACATACTAAATAGTTATCAATGCAATAGGAGGCTACTATTGCCTTTTTATAGCTAGAAAATTGAGACTCTGGGAAGCTGGGTAACATAATATACAAAGTGTGGTCTCCTGACTTTTATTTGGATCAGATTTTACAGTTTTTCCAAATACTTGGGTCTCCATTTTATTTTTCCATTCTAACAAATCAAAAATGGTTGGTCCCATACTACTAGTATCAGTAAGCTGAGATTTTTAAAGGTTGTGAATGAGGTGGAACTGGTGAGTTATGAAGACTTGTTATACAGAAAGTCCTACAAATACTTCTTGTGTAGCTTCCCTGGAGTCTTGCTTCCTAACACTTAGAATACCCTTATAGCAATATAGTAGAATAATGAGAGTGGACAATAGCATGTAGGAGAAATCATATTGATTAAGGAACACTGGAGGACATGATAGAGCACATTTTTACTTGATTTTATTTTTTCATATTTATGATACAATTGATTTCATATTTGACATATATTCTCAAAAATATATCTGGGAGATAATTTTTGAACTAATTGACTTGCAAATAAACTTGATTTTCAATAAATTATCTTAACAAAATCCATGTTGCAGTTAATTATTTTTTTGAACATTTTCTTGGAGCTTACTCTGGTAGAAACACAGATACTGGAATTAAATAAGTTGCTGATCCTACCAGGGCACTGAATTCAGAGGTAAATGAAGTAGATAGTTTCTTATTTATTTTATTATTAAAGTTATATTGCAAAACATGCTTTCACTTTGCTGTTTTATGTGATTCTCAAATATTCTGAACACTCTGATGATGGCTTTGCATATCCTGGCATGAACTTGACTTTTTCATTTTTTGTAAATTTCTTTATTTATTTACATCAAACACGGCCCTCTCCCATTCCTCTCTCACAGATACTCTCCCTCCACCCCTCCCATTCTCCTCTGAGAAGGTAGGCACCCCTGCATCATCTACCAGCCCCGATGCATCAATTCTTTTCCAGAATAGGGACTTTCTCTCTCTTTGAGGTCAGATAAGAAGGCAGCCCTGTTGGGGCATAGATATTACAGTCAGGCTACAGATTTGGAGGAAAGCCTCTACTCCAGCTGTTGGGAGCTAAGGTGCAGACTGAGCTGCATGTCTGCTATATATGTGCCAAGAGTCTTCTTCAAGCTTGTGTGTGTTCTTTGGTTGATGGCTTGGCCTTGGAAAGCTCCCAGAGGTCCAGATTAGTTGCTTTATTGGTCCTCCTGAAGGGTTCCAATTCCCTCCATGACCTTTAGTCCTTCCCCCAACAATTCATTAAGAGTTCCCAAACTCCATTCAGTGTTTGGATGTGAGTATCTGACTGTTTTAGTCAGCTTCTGAGTAGATCCTCTCAGAGGTCTATTATGCTAGGTTCCTCCTGTCTGCAAGCATAACAGCTTATCATTAAAAATTTTGGATTGGTGTTTGACCAAGAGATGGGTTTCAAGTTAGGCCAATTATTGGTTGTCCATTCCTTCAGTCTCTGCTCCATCTTTGTCCTTGCATTTTTATAAGACAGGTCAAATTTGGGTCAAAAGTTTGGTGGATTGATTGGTGTCCTTATGCCTCCAGTTGCTTGGCTAGAGAGGATGGCCTTTTCAGATGTCATCTCTCCACTGTTAGGCATCTTGGTGAAGGTCACTCAAATTGACTCTTGGGAGCCTACCCAATCTAAGGTCTCTGGTGCATCCTAAAGATTACCCTCCTCCCCTTCCTCTCAGCAACTACAGATTCCTGATCCTCTGGGCATCAATCCGGTCTTTCCACACACATGAACCCTCCCCTCTCTGGTACCACTTCCTTCCCTTTGCCTCCTATGACTATTTTGTTAAAGCTTCTAAGAATGATTCAAGGATCTTCCCTTGGGCCTTCTTCATTGTTTAACTTCTTTGGGTCTGTGTATCATGAGTATTCTGTACTTTTTGGCCACTTACCAGTGAGTACATTCCATGCACCTAGGTTACTTCACTTAGAATATTTTCTAGTTCCATTAATTTGCCCACAAAATTCATGATGCCCTCCCATATTTTTAATAGCTGAATCATATTTCATTATGTAAATTAACCACATTTTCTGTATCCCTGCTTCAGTTGAGCAATAGCTTGATTTCTTGCAGTTCTTGACTATTACAAATAAGGCTGCTGATGTGTATAATAGAGGATCACAAAGTCGGTCATCAATGGAAAGAGAGGCCCTTGGCCCTGTCAAGGTTCTGTGCCCCAGTGTAGAGGAATGACAGGGCTGATAAGTGGGAGAGGGTACGGTGGCAGGCATGGGGAGGGGGGAGGTGACAGGGGTTTGTCCTTATTGTTTTTGTTTGTTCATTTGTTTGTTGGAGGTGAAACTGGGAAAGGAGAAATCATATGACATGCAAATAAAGAAAATATCTAAAAAAAAAAAACAAAAAACAAATAAGGCTGTTGTAAACATAGCGAAGCAAGTGTCCTTGTGGTAATGTGGTGAAGAGTCTTTTGAATATATGCCTAGTTGCTCTATAGCTGGATCTTAAGGTAAAACTATTTCCAGTTTTCTGAAGAACTAGCAGATTGATTTCCAGAGTGGTTGTCATTTGACTTTTTGATCACAACCATTCTTATTTGTGTAAGGTGGAACCTCAGAATCCTTTTGATTTACATTTCACTGATGACTAAGAATGATGCACATTTTTTAGTTGCTTCTTGGCCATTTGATTCTCCTCTATTGAAGATACTTTGTTTAGCTCTGTACTCAATTTTTAATATTGGGTTGTTGGAGTCTAACTTCTTGAGTTCTTTATATATTTGTAATATTAGCCCTGTGTCAGAGATAGGATTGGTGAAGACCTTTTCCCAGTCTGTAGATTGCCATTTTGTCCTATTGACACCATCCTTTGCCTTATAGAAGCTTTTAGTTTTATCAGTTTATCAGTTTATCAATTTTTGATCTCAGAGCCTGAACCATTGGTGTTCTGGTCAGAAAATTGCCTCCTGTATCAATATGTTTATGACTATTTCCCACCTTCTCTTCTATGAGATTTAATGTATCTGGTTTTATATTGAAGTCCTTTATCCACTTGGACTTGAGTTTTGTGTAGGGTAATTAATATGGATCTTCTACATGCAGACATCAGTTAGATCAGCCCCATTTGTTGAAGATGCTTTCATTTTTCCATTGTATGGTTTTGACTTCTTTGTTAAATTCAAGAGTCCATAAGTGTGTAGGTTTATTTTTGGCTCTTCAATTTTATTCTATTGATCAACCTGTCTGTTTCTTAATCAATTCCATGCAATTTTTATCACTATTATTCTGTAGTACTGCTTGAGGTCAAGGATGGTGATTCCTCCAGAAGTTTTTGTTTGTTTGTTTGTTTTTGTTTGTTTCGTTTAGAATTTCTTTAACTATCCTGCATTTTTTTTTGGGAGGGTGGATTTTCATATGAAGTTAAGAATTGCTGTAAAAATTTGTGTTGGAATCTTGATGAGGATTTCATTGAATCTGTCTATTGCTTTTGGTAAGCAATCTACTATGCTAATTCTATTGATCCATGAGCATGGGATTTCTTTCCATCTTTTGAAAACTTCTTCAATTTTTTTCTTCAAAGATTTGAACTTATTGTCATACAGATCTTTCACTTACTTGGGTAGAGTTACATCAAGATACTTTATATTATTTGTGACTATTGTGAAGGGTGTTGTTTCCATAATTTCTTTCTCTGCCCATTTATCATTTGTATAAAGGTAAGATGTCATAATTTCCCAGTTGTTCACTTTATAGACAGGACTAGCTTTGGCTTCTTATCCTCCTTCAATCTCTTGAGTAGTTGGGACTAAAGGTATTTATCTCCAAGCCATATTATATTGCTTTAATTTTCTTTCTTATTGTTATTAGTAAATAGAGACTTTGTTGTCCATTTAATTCTTTAAATTTTGAAGAATTAACAAGGATTTCCTTTTATTTAAAACAAAGTAATGTAATAGTTTCTCATTTTTCTTACAGCAAAACTAAGCTTTACCTTCTGGCTTCTCTACTGGCACCCTATCTCCTCTGCTTCTGTCTCCCACACAAATCCTGTTGTAGGGAAGTAGAATTTGCACTTCTTGTGATACAGTTTAATCTCTCATTTTATTCAGATTCTTTCTGAATATATTCCAGTTTAGCAGCCCACACTAAACCTGGAATTTATGCTTTTCCTCCCTCACCAGAGATGAAATGCATTTAGGAATAAGTACAGGAAACAACACTCTTGTTCAAAGTGTTAAAAGGTTCATCAAATTCCAGTGAAAGAGAATAGAAGCTAAGCTGCCGGTGACAAACCTTAAATCATATGTTCATATGCTTTTTCAAAAACAGTATTTTCTTTTTGGTAGTTCATGTCTTGCCTAAGGGAATTCCCAGAAGATGAGTTATGTTTGGCTATTAGCTGTTCAGAATTCATAATATTTTATTAGAATATCATCTGAAGTAATTTTTGCACAAGTAGTTAAAGTAAGTGCTTTTATATGACCAGCGAGCATCTTGTGCAGGAATATTACAGCTCTCTTCCCACAGATTCTATTGGCAAACTTCTGTTTTGTGAGGAAATGCATGATATATTAAGCTTTGTGTGAGTTTTTAAAACCTCTTATTTCCTACACAGCACATTTACATGAAATCATAAAAAGTGGATTTTTTTTCTGATACATGAATTACCATTTAGATGTATGCAAAGCTAATTAACACACTTCCTTCCTGCAGGGGTTTGGAGTGTCAGGATTGAAAATAGACCATTACTGAGATTTTTTGTTGTTGTTGTTTCTTTTATATGGCTAAAGATGCTGGTCTAAGAACATATTTTATAGTCCTTTTAGGATACTTCTCTTGATAATATGTTGAAATTGGCTTTGAAGTAACTTATCCTGAGGAACAGTCAGTACAGAGCCATGAAAGGCCTTCCTAAGTCCCTGGACAGAAGAAAAAGCAAACCAATGCAAAACAAAATTTCTTCACACACTACTTTTTTTTTTTTTTTT
>JADRCC010162684.1:0-16176 GCA_019843855.1 Hylomyscus alleni
TGAATACCTAGTACAAGAGTACGAGGACATATCTGGGCTACCTCTGAGTTAAGGGGTGCCAGGTGACAATGCGGGTGCAGGAGACTGCCTTCCTTGAAGGTTTCACCTCAAATACTGCTGTCACGCAAGGCCTGTGTGGCACAGGATCAGGTATAGCTCCTGCTCCAGTTGTTTGGGGAACCCGCATGAAGACCAAGCTGATCATCTGCTACATATATGAAGGGGCCTAGGTCCAGCCCATGCTCACTCTTTAGTTGGTGATTCAGTCTCTGGGAGATCCCAAGGTTCCAGATTAGTTGACTCTGCTGGTCTTCCTGTGCAGTCCCTGTCCTGAATCTTTCTCCAAACTATTCCTTAAGATTCCCTGACCTCCATCTGCTGGGTATGAGTCTCTGCATCTCTTTCCTTAAGCTGTTAGGTGGAACCTCTCCAAGGAGACTCTTGCCAGGTTCCTGTTTACCAGCATAGTACAGTATCATGAATACTGTTAGAGATTGGTTCTTGCCCATTGGATGGGTCTCAGTGTGGGGCAGTCATTGGTTGTCCATTCTCTCAAACTACTTTATCTTTATCAATGCTAATTTCCAAAATATATAAAGAACTCAAGAAATTAAACATTGACAATCCATATAACCCAATTTAAAAGTGAAGTACACAGCTAAACAGAGAATTCTCAACAGATGAATCTAAAATGGTCAAGAAATACTTGAAAAAATTTGTTCAATGTTCTTAGTCATCAGGGAAATGCAAATCAAAACAACTCTGAGAATGTATCTTACAGCCAATTAAAAATTCAAAGGACAGCACATGCTGGCAAGGTTGTGGAGTAAGGGAAACATTCCTCTCCTTCTTGTGAGAGTACAAACCTGTTAATCCACTCTGAACATCAATTTGGCAGTTTCTTAGAAGACTGGAAATAGTTCTGCCTCAAGACCCAGCTATACCACTCCTGAGCATGTACTGAAAAGATGCTCCAACTTCCAACAAGGATACTTGCACAACTATGTTCCTGGCAGCTTTATTCATAATAACCAGTAACTGGAAACAACCTAGATGTTTCACAACTGAAGAATGAATACAGAAAATGTGGTATATCTATATAATGAAATACTACTTAGCCATTAAAAATAAGGACATCATGAATTTCATAGACAAATTGATGGAACTAGAAAATATCATCCTGAGTGAGGTAACCCATAACCAAAGGCCATGCATGGTATGTATTCACCAATAAGTGCATATTAGCCATTAAATACGAGATTCCCACGCTATAATCAACAGACCCCCCAAAAAACAAGAAGAAAGGGTGGTTGAGTCTTTCTCAGAATGGAAAATAAAATAGATATTGGAGGTGGATGGAAGGAGAGAACAGGGTGAACCATGGAATGGGGAGGGTAGGCAAAGGCGAGTCATCTGTAGAGAGAGCAAGGGAGAGAGAAAGGGAATTGACTGGAGGTTGGGGCAATCTTTAGGATATACCAGATTCCTTGGATAGGGAGAGGCTCCAGAGGATCTAAAGGGGCCAATCTAGCTGAGTCCTAGCACTGGGGGATATGAATCCTGAAGTGGCCACTTCTGTAGCCAGTCAAGACTCCCAGTGGAAGGGTAAGAGCAGCAACCCACTTATAAATCCTTTGACCCCCAAAATATCCTGTCTACATGGTAATATTTTGTTATAGTGTTAAGAGCTTTTATACTGATTTCTATGGAAAGAGAACTAATTTACATTTCCCCTATCATTATATAAGGATTTCATTTTTTTTGCATTCTTATTTATTCTCTTAATGATATCCATTATATGAAATCTTGATGTTGATTTAGTTTTGGTTTTTCTAGTGAATAAGAATATTAACCATCTTTTCTTTTAATTGCTGACCATTCCTACATCTTTTGAACACCATCTATTCATTTCATTAGACAGTTTTCTCAAAGGGATATTTGATCTTTCCATATTTACCCTGTGTGCTCTTTACACAATCCAGTTACTCATCTTTTACTTGATATATAGTTTGCAAATATTTTTCTTCCTTTCTTTTGATTATTTTTATCTGTGTAGAAACTTTTTAATTTATTTCATGCAGTCACATTGGTTGATTCTTGTCATTATTTCTTAAGCTGTTACAGTCCTTTTCAAAATCAAGGAATTTTATGTGACCTTCCTGAAAATATGAAAAAGATTTAATACTTTAAGGATTGTGAGGAAGAATATGGAAGATAGTTTGCTGTGTGCTTTGTAGATGTGCTAATATCACCTCCCATTGGTATGATGGGACAAGGCAATACTAGATGGTGAACAAACATTCTCAGATAGTCAACTTTTATTTAAAAACAGAAAGCCAATTTTTTTGTAACAGGCAGATGTTTTTAAAAGTGAAAAGTCAATGTACATGAATGTTTCTACTAAACTATAAAACCTTAATTATATTTGATTCTTATGTGTGATTACTTCAGTCAGCATTACTGCTTTCTATGTATTTCTGTAAGAAAAATAACTGGAAACGCATACAACTATTGGGAGTTTTTGCTAAGTTATAAGTATGTTGCAATTATATCATTACTTATATCCAAAGCAAAAGGGAGAAAAGGAAAACACACACACACATGCACACACACACACACACACACACACACAGAGAGAGAGAGAGAGAGAGAGAGAGAGAGAGAGAGATTGAGAGAGAGAGAGAGAATGAACCAGTAGGTAGGGGAAGATAAGGAAAGGCAGCAGGATGACCTAAGACTAAATCCAGTAGAGAAATAGTACTAGGTACCTTGTTAGGAACTGTTTATCTCTATCTTGTCTTTAAGTTAGTGACTTTAAGATGAGTTGTATAAAAATAATCTGAAAGGCTTGAAGAAATAAAGATCACTAGGCCTTAGTTTCAGAATTTCTTATGTAAAAGGTGATAATAGTGAAATATTCACACCTGTAATCTGTACCTATATATTGTCAAAATTGGAAAGAAGTGGTGAAAATAATCTTTTCTGTTGTTAAAAACTTTTGTTTTAAATAAGCATTGCTGCTGACTTCATGTTGTGGTTGTGCACTTGTGTGCATTGTATCTGTGCAAATCTTTGTGAAGATGGAAATTCTTGTACACACGTGAAGGCCAGAAGAGAACTTTAGAAGTACTATTCTTTAGCATTCTGCATTATTCCCTTAAGACAGGAACACTCATTGAACCTAGAACTAGAATTGTGGCCAGGAAACCTTAGCAATTCTCCTACTTCTTTTACCTTCTAAATGCTGAGTTTACTGTCAACGAATTATACACACATTTCACTTTAATATGTGTGTTCTGAGTTTAAACTCATGTGTTGACTATACATGTTCAGCAAGTGATTTTGCCCTCTAAGCCAGTCCCTTTCCACCTCATTGCTGTATCTACATAGACTAACTAAATTCAGCTTATTCTTAATCTTTCCAATTTGTATGAAAAAATAAAAATTGTACAATTTATTGTATAAAAGTGTATTTTATTTTAATTTTTGTTTGTGATTTATAATGGAAAGGAACTAACCTCATATTTAAAAGATCTCTGAAAAATATTAAGATTGTTAAATGTATAAATGTACTTCACAAATGTAAATGAAATAATTCTTTTGGAATCATTATTAGGAAAACGTCAAAATAGCTTGATTAATTTGGTGCCCTATTACTGGATTATAAGGAAGGTAGATTTTCACATTTCCCAGCTTCATAAGATATCTCAGATTTAGAAATCACTGTGGTAAATTTCAATTATATTCAAAAGAAATTTAAAAGTAGCACAACAGGTGTGATTAATGTAGTGAATATAGACAAACCTGTAGGATCCAAGAAGGATAAAAAGTCAGGGTTATCTCATGATTTTTTGGATATCCTCAGTGTCTGTTATTATGTCTCCCTTTTCATTTCTGATTTTGTTAATTAGGATACTGTCTCTGTGCCCTCTAGTTAGTCTGCATAAGGCTTTATCTATTTTGTTGATTTTTTTTTCAAAGAACCAGCTCCTGGTTTGGTGATTCTTTTATAGTTCTCTTTGTTTCCATTTGGTTGATTTCAGCCCTGAGTTTGATTATTTCCTGCTGTTGACTCCTCTTTGGTGTATTTTCTTTTTGTTCTAGAGCTTTAATAAGTGCTGTCAAATTACTGGTGTATGTTGTCTCCAGTTTCTTTTTGTAGGCACACATAACTATGAGTTTTCCCCTTAGGATTGCTTTCATTGTGCCCCATAAGTTTGGGTATGTTGTGGTTTCATTTTCATTAAACTCTAAAAAGTCTTTAATTTCTTTATTTCTTCCTTGACCAAGTTATCACTGAGTAGAGTGTTGTTAAGCTTCTACATGTATGTGGGCTTTCTATTGTTCATGTTTCTATTGAAGAGGAGCCTTAGTCCGTGGTGATCTGATAAGATACAAGGAATTATTTCAATCTTCTTGTATCTGTTGAGGCCTGATTTGTGACCAACTATATGGTCAATTTTGGAAAAGGTAACAATGAGGTGCTGAGAAGAAAGAATATCCTTTTGTTTTAGGATACAATGTTCTATAGATATCTCTTAAATCAACTTGTTCTATAACTTCTGTTAGTCTCATTGTGTCTTTGTTTAGTTTCTGTTTCCATGATCTGTCCACTGCAGAGAGTGGGGTGTTGAAGTCTCCCAATATTATTATGTGCAGTGCAATGTGTACTTTGAGCTTTAGTGAAGTTTCTTTTATGAATGTAGATGCCCTTGCATTTGGAACATAGAGGTTCAGAATTGAATGTTCATCTCGGTAGATCTTACCTTTGATGAGTATGAAGTATCCCTCCTTATCTTTTTTGATCACTTTAGGTTGAAAGCCAATTTTATTCGATATTTGAATGGCTACTCCAGCTAGTTTCTTGGAACCATTTGCTTAGAAAATTGTTTTCCAGCATTTTATTCTGAGATAGTGTCTATCTTTGTCACTGAGGTGGGTTTCCTGTATGCAACAAAATGTTGGGTCCTGTTTATGTACCCAGTCTGATAATCTATGTCTCTTTTTAGGAGAATTGAGTTCATTGATATTAATAGAAATAGTTATTAAAGAAAAGTAATTGTTGTTTCCTGTTATTTTTGTTGTTAGATTTAGAATTCTGTTAATGTGGCTATTTTCTTTTAGGTTTTTTTGGAAGATTAATTTCTTGCTTTTTCTAAGATGTAGTTTCCCTCCTTGTGTTGGAGTTTTCCATTTCTTATCCTTTTAAGGGCTGGATTTGTGGAAAGATATTGTATTAGTTTGGTTTTGAAATGGAATACCTTGGTTTCTCCATCAATGGTAATTGAGAGTGTTACTATACTCAATGGTATTGAGTATAGTAGCCTGGGCTGGCATTTGTGTTCTCCTAGGGTCTGAATGATATCAGCCCAGGATCTTCTGGCTTTCATAGTCTCTGGCAAGAAGTCAGGTGTAATTCTGATAGATCTGCTTTTATATGTTACTTGACCTGTTTCCCTCACTGCTTTTAATATTATTTCTTTATTTTGTGCATTTGGTGTTTTGATTATTATGTGGTGGGAGGAGTTTCTTTTCTGGTCCAAACTATGTGGAGTTCTCTTGGCTTCTTGTATGTTCATAGGCATCTTTTTTTTTAGGTTAGGAAAGTTTTCTTCTATAATTTTGTTGAAGATATTTACTGGTCCTTTAAGTTGGAAGTCTTTACTCTCTTCTTTACCTATTATCCTTTGTTTTGGTCTTTTCCTTGTGTCCTGGAATTCCTGGATGTTTTGGGTTAGGATATTTTTGCATTTTGTGTTTCTTTGACTGTTGTGTTAATGTTTACTATGGTATCTTTTGCACCTGAGATTCTCTGTTCTATCTCTTTTATTCTGCTGGTGATGGTATTGTATGGTTCCTGACTTCTTTCCTAGGTTTTCTACATCCAGACTTGTCTCTATTTGTGATTTCTTAATAGTTTCTACTTTCATTTTTAGATCCTGGATATTTTTTTCTTTTTTCTTTTTTTTTTTCTTCACCTGTTTGGTTGGGCTTTCCTGTAATCCTTTAAGTGATTTTTTTTGTTTCCTCTTTAAATGCTTTTACTTGTTTACTCATGTTCTCATGTAATTTTTGTTTTTCCTCTTTAAGGGCTTGTACCTGTTTACATGTGTTCTCCTGTATATCATTTTTTTTAAGATTTATTTATTATTATATCTACACTGTAGTTTTCTTCAGGCACACCAGAAGAGGGCATCAGATCTCATTACTGGTGGTTGTGAGCCACCATGTGGTTGCTAGGATTTGATCTCAGGACCTCTGGAAGAGGAGTAGGTGCCCTCTCCTGCTGAGCCATCTCACCACCCCTCTTGTTTCTTTAAGGGAGTTATTTATGTCCTTTTTAAATTCCTCTATCAGCATCATGAGATATGATTTTAGTTCCAAATCTTGCTTTTCCATTGTGTTTGGGTATCCAGGACTTGCTGGGGTGGGAGTACTGGGTTTTGATGATGCTGCATAGTCTTGGTTTCTGTTGGTAAGATTCTTACATTTGCCTTTTGCCATCTGTTAATCTGTGGTGTTAGGCTACAAAAGCTTATATCCAACAAAACTGGGAAACCTAGATGAAAAAGACAATTTTCTAGACAGATACCTGACACCAACGTTAAAATAATATCAGATAAATGATCTAAACAGTCCCATATCTGCTAATGAAATAGAAACAGACATTAATAGTCTCCCAACCAAAAATAGCCCAGGACCAGATAAATTTAGTGCAGAGTTTTTTCAGACCTTCAAAGAAGACCTAATACCAATACTTCTTAAACAATTCCACAAAATAGAAACAGAAAGTATTCTACCAAATTCATTCTATGAAGGCACAATTACTCTGGTACCTAAACCACACAAAGACCTAACAATGAAAGAGAACTTCAGACCAATTTCTCTTATGAATATCAATGTAAAAATACTCAATAAAATTCTTGCAAACAGAATCCAAGAACACATCAAACAACATGATCAAGTAGGCTTCATCCCAGGGATACAGGGATGGTTCAATACATGGATATACATCAATGTAATTCACTATATAAGCAAACTCAAAGAAAAGCCATATGATCATCGCATTAGATGATGAGAAAGCATTTGACAAAATCCAACATCCCTTCATGATAAAAGTCTTGTAAAAATCAAGAATTCAAGGTCCATACCTAAACATGGTAAAAGCAATATACAGCAAACCAGTAGTCAACATCAAATTAAATGGAGAGAAACTTGAGGCATTCCCACTAAAATCATAGAGTAGACAAGGCTGCCCACTCTCTCCCTACTTACTCAGTATTGTATTTGAAGTCCTAGCCAGAGCAATTGGACAACAAAAGAAGATCAAAGAGATACAAATTGAAAAGAAAGAAATTAATCACTATTTGGAGATGATATGAGAGTATATGTAAGTGACCCCAAAAATTTCACCAGAGAACTCCTAAACCTGATAAACAACTTCAGCAAAGTAGCTGGATATAAAATTAACTCAAGCAAACAAGTGGCCTTCCTCTTACACAAAGGATAAACAGGCTAAGATAGAACTTAGGAAACAACATCCTTCACAATAGTCACAAATAATATGAAATACCTTGGTGTGACTCTAACTAAGCAAGTAAAAGATCTGAAGGCAAAGAACTTCAAGTCTCTGAAGAAGGAAATTGAAGAGGGTCTCAAAAGATGAAAAGATCTCACATGCTCACAGATTGGCAGCATCGATATAGTAAAAATGGCCATATTGCTGAAAGCAATCTACAGATTCAGTGCAATCCCCATCAAAATTCCAACTGAATTCTTTGAAGGCTTGGAAAGAGCAATTTTCAAATTCATCTGGTATAACAAACAACTTAAGATAGAGAAAACTATTCTCAACAATAAAAGAACCTCCAGTGGAATCACCATCCTTGACTTTAAGCTGTACTTCAAAGTAATTGTGATAAAAACTGCATGGTATAGGTACAGTGACAGGCAGGTGGGTACTGAAGACCCAGAAATGAACCTACATACTTATGGTCACTTGATCCTTGACAAAGGAGCTAAAACCATCCAGTGGAAAAAAAGATAGCATTTTCAAGGAATGATGCTAGCTCAACTGTTGGTTAGCATGTAGAAGAATGCAAATTGATCCATTCCTATCTCCTTGTAGAAAGCTCAAGTCCAAGTAGATCAAGAACAACCATATAAAACCAGATACACTCAAACTAATATAAAAGAAAGTGGGGATGATCCTAGAGCACATGGGCACAGGGGAACATTTCTTGAACAAAACACCAATAGCTTATATTCTTTAAGATCAAGAATTGACAAGTGGGACCTCATAAAATTTCAAAACTTCTGTAAGGTAAAAGACATTGTCAATAGGACAAAACAGCAACCAAAAGATTGCGAAAATTTTTTACCGATCCTATATCCAATAGAGGGGTAATATCTAATATATTTGAAGAACTCAAGAAGTTTAACTCCAGAGAATCAAATAACACTATTAAAAATGGGGTACAGAGCTAAATAAAGAATTCTTAACCGAGGAATACCGAATGACTGAGAAACACCAAAAGAAATGTTCAACATCCTTAGTGATCAAGGAAATGCAAATCAAAACAACCCTGAGATTCCACCTCACACCAGTCAGAATAGCTAAGATCAAAAACTCAGATGACAGCAGATGTTGGTGAGGTTGTGGAGAAAGAGGAACACTCCTTCATTGCTGGTTGGATTGCAAGCTAGGATTGCAAACTAGTATAACCATTCTGGAAATCAATTTGGTGGTTCCTCAGGAAATATTTCTACCAAAGGACCCAGGTATACCACTCCTGGGCATATACCAAGAAGATGCTCCAACATCTAATGAGGACACATGTTCTACTATGTTTATAGCAGCCTTAATTATAATAGCCAGAAACTGGAAACAACCCAGATCTCCATCAACAGAGGAATGGATATATAAATGTGGTATATTTATATAATGGAGTAGTACTCAACTATTAAAAACAATGAATTTATAAAATTCTTAGGGAAATGGACAGATCTAGAGAATATCATCCTGAGTGATGTAACCCAGTCACCAAAGAACACACATTGAATGAATTCACTGATAAGTGGATATTAGCCCAGAAGGTTGGGATACCCAAAATTCAACCCACAAACCACCAGAAACTCAAGAAGAAAGAAAACCAAAGTACGGTATGGTTATTTCGTTCATTCTTAGAATTCTAATGGAAGGAATTGCAGAGACAAACTATGGAGCAGAGACTAAAGGAAAGACAATCCAGAAACTGCTTTACCTGGGAATCCTTCCCATATTCATTCACCAAACTCAGACACTATTGTGGATGCTAACAAGTGCTGGATGACAGGAGACTGATATAACTGTCTCCTGAGAGGCTCTGACAGTACCTGACTAATACAGAAGTAGAGCCTCACAGCCATCCATTAGACAGAGTACAGGGTCCCCAATGAAGGAGCTAGAGAAAGGACTCAAGAGTCTGAAGGGTTTACAGCCCCTTAGGATGAACAACAATATTAACTAATTAGTACCCTTAAAGCTCCCAGGGACTAAAACTCCAACCAAAGAGTACATGTGCGGGGACTCACGGCTCCAGCAGCATGCATATAGCAGAGGATGGCCAAGTCAGTCATCAATGGGAGGATAGGACCTTGGCCCTGTGAAGGTTCTATGACCAGTGTAGTGGAATGTCAGGGCCAGTAAGCAGGTTGGTGAGCAGGGGGATGGAGAGGGAACAGGTTTCTTTTTCTTTTTTTTTTTCCTGGAGTGGAAACTTCAAAAGGAGATATCATTTGAAATGTAAATAAAAAGGAAAATATCTAATAAAAAAAAAAGAATGTAGACATGAAATGAAAGGAGGTGAAAGAAAAATATGAGGTCAAGGAAAGCTTTGTTTCTGGCCAAAAGAAAATAAGAAAGATAATGAAGAATGGAAATCCATGTTTGCCACACCCACTTCATTAGAGTTTACATGACAACAATCCCTGAGGTAAAAAGCTTCAAAGAAGCTAGTCTCCTGGAGCCCGTTTGGCATTTCCTACCTAGGAAGTGGTCCAGATTTGTCCTTGAGATATTCAATGGAGGGTCTTGTATACTTTCTTTCTGTATTAAGTATAAAGGTGCCCTCATGAATTGATTTGACCAATAGTTAAGCTAAATCAGATGCTGCTTTCTGACCTCCACCAATGTTCCAACATCCTAACCTCGACTTTGAATTTCATAAAGAATGTTACACATTCAGACCAATTGCCTCCATCATTGTTAGGAAGACAGTGAAGGAGGTCTGGAATTGAAGTTTACTGAATAAGAGTTAATTATCCCAGAGCAAGTTCAACTCAGAATCCTCATTATAGTAACATATGGCAGACCACATTATAATTGACCTAAGTCACTCCCAGGAGTTAGATTATTTATTTGTTCTAGGTAAGGTTAACAAGAATGGAACCCCTGGGCCAGAAATTAGATTATTTTTTGTTGTTGTTCTAGGTAAGATTAGCAACAATGGAACCCCTGGGGAATACTTCTGCTAGCCCAGAGGATTAGCATAGTGTATGATTACTAAGGACAGGCTGGTCTTAGTTTATACCATAGATTAGAATTGAAACCATTTACACTTGGCATCTAAGATTAGTCTGACTATAGATGAGGCAGCTGCCAAGTTCCTGTCAATTTACATGTATATACTTTTCTATACAATCATCATGCTTCAGATGACTTCAGTATACCTTGACCCTTGTGCCACCCGACTTTTCTTTTTCTTCTGTAATGATCATAAAAGTCTGATGCCTACTTTGAAAAATTACACTCAGATTCAACACTCCCTTGTGTTCATGTTTGTGTGTCATTCGCACCAACTCTTTGCCCACCTGATTGCAGGGAACCCAATTTCTTCTGTGGGTTGAAGAATCCTCGACTGGCCTGGCCTGTGACACACATTGACTCAGTTTTTAAGATGGAGTAAAGGTACAATGGGAAACTATTCCTTACAATGCAAACAGCTCCAATAAACTTCAGAAAATAAACAAACCTACAGGATGTTCTAGGATCCTCATTTCTTTTTATATTTTATTCTTGTGTATATCTTAAGATATTCTAATCAATATAGTATGAGAAATCTCCTTAGACGCTATACATATACTATGAAAGAAAGTTCCAGAGCTGTTATAGCCTCTCATGCCCTTTTTATACAATATATGGGTAAAAATATAGACATTTATAGGAGAAATCACATTCCTTGAAGACTACGGTGTCGGGAAATGAAACTACATTCCTTTTTCACCCTCTAAACACTGGAATATCTTTCTCCTATCAGTAGTCACATAGTAGGGTAACCAGAGATTTACAATTTAACTTACAGCAACTTAGTCAGCCACAGTTCTGGAAAATGTTTGAGAAAGGTCAAAATATTTCTGTTACTTCTAGCAATGATTTTTACTTGTTTCTTTTAAGTGTTTGC
Source organism: Hylomyscus alleni (assembly GCA_019843855.1). NCBI lineage: Eukaryota > Metazoa > Chordata > Mammalia > Rodentia > Muridae > Hylomyscus > Hylomyscus alleni. The sequence goes on from JADRCC010162684.1 coordinate 11,442, forward strand.
ATGGGCTCTTCATATCCAGGCAACTTCACTTCAATCCTAGTTGAATCTGCTATATTATGTTTTCTTTATACATGAGATTCAATATTTGTCTATTTTTTCTTTTATGAGAATATCTATTAGTCATACTGTATTGAATGTTATCTTAGCAAATTCGTGTTCATGTGACTTCATCTGAAATAGACCTGTAAAGATGCAGTAATAAGAAGCAGAGGTAAGAACTTTGACATTTCTTTCCAGAGAACATAATTTGATCCTTAATAGTATGATCTCCCTTGGAAGTCATTTATCACTATAGATTTCAAGGGGTAAAATTCTACCTTGGCTCTCATTAATCCCCCAAATTATATAAAGCAGCATCTTAGTGGGAGTGATTTATAAAGATATGTGACATTATAACTAATAAGATGACTTTTAAACCTCTGCTGACATGGACAGTTTTAACATGAAAATTAAGAATTGTCTCTAATACACTATAAAGTTTATCACTGGTTTAAAGAATTATTGAAAAAATCAGTGCCAATTTATTAGCCTTTTCATCAAAATGACTCTATGTATAACTGCTGATACTGAATAGAATAATGACTGCAAGTCATTAAAGTCCTAACAAAAACTATATATCATTATTTGGTTTAAGTAATTCTTAGAAATGGCCCCTTCTTAAATATAATAATCAAAATGGGTCCATTATTTTTACAAATATATTTAAGATACTGTTTGAGTTTAAGTAAATTTCAACATCAACGATTGTTCTTTTGTTTTACATTATGCACCTTTTGAATGAAAGGGAACTTGACAAGAAAATATTGCTGATTTTATAGTCTTCAATAATAAATTATTTAATTTATTAGAATATATTAAATAGTTTATCAATCATACTTGAAAATGAACTAATAGATCAGAGAGAGATTTTGTAGTATTCACTGATTTTTTTCTAAAAACCATTAGACAAATTTAGGTATTATGGCAAGCAAAGTGGTATGAGTAAATGACCCTCCCAATTTCCAAAATCAAGTATCTATTATGGTTGATATTATGAGCCAAAGTTAGAGTGATGGATGATATGACTGAACAGAGGCTTGCTTAGAGGTGTTATTAGGCATATATATGTTAGTGAAACCTTTTCATTAACTATGCTGGGAAACATTAATCATGATGGTGAATCCTGGGCATGTAGAAAACCAATTTAGTTATGATTTAGTTTATTTGAACAACAGTATCATGAATTGAAAGGCATAGCATGGAGAAGAGAACCTTCCATTGGAAGGACATTAGATAGAAAGTTTCAACATACAAGAATATTTCAAAGAGATAGTTCTAGGAGTTGCATGTATTTCTATATGCTGAGGATGTGATAAATAATTGTAGAAAATTATAAAACTGAGGATAGATTTAAGAGAAAGTTTTAAGATGTAGGTTGACATTGTCTCATAAAATCCTAATATCATTACAAGATAATTTTATTAAACATCAATAAGTTAAGATTGTTTGACAGGTTAAAATAAGAGTTTTAGAAACATCCTACTATATATGTACATAATGACTTCTAATTAGAATCTGCATGCTAATTAGAATATTGTGCCCTTCACCCAGCCTTGAGCAGAGAAATAGACCTTAAGAGTTTGCCATGGTTGGACCTTAAAGACTTAGGTTGAATTTTCTGCATTGCCACACCTGCAATTTCCTATAGGAGTAGACTGCTCCCTGAGCTTGCTTTGCAACATAATCTAGTTGAAACAAAGCAAGACAATCCAGCTGAAACAAAGCAACATAATCCAGCTGAAACAGAGGATGTGGTCTGTGGGCTCTCCTATAAATACAGTGCTGAATATTAAACTTTGAGCCTTGATCAGAAACTTTTGCCTTGGATTCATCCTTCTTTTGCCCCTCTCCCTGTGTCCTTCTTCATTTTCAGCCCTGCTTCTAGTTCATCCATGACTGCTGGACAACTACAGGATACTGTATTTTCCAGTGTGGAGCATACAATTCCACCATCAAGAGTAAGTTAAAATATGTAAGTGATACTGCCCAGGATGAAATACAAAATATAAGAGTTAACAATGAAGAAACAAAACAACCCAATAAAAAAACTGGGGTATAGAACTCAAAGGAGAACTCACAACAAAGGAATATAAAATGGCTGAAAAGCACTTAAAGAAATATTCAAAGTTCTTATTTATCAGAGAAATGAAAATAAAAATGACCTTGAGATTCTACCTTACACCAATCAGAATGGCTAAGATCAAAAACAAAGAGGACAGCAGATTCAGGCAGAGATGTGGAGAAAGAGGAACACTCTTGCATTGCTTGTGGGTAAAAACACTCTGGAAATCAGTCTGAAGGGTCCTCAGAAAACAGGAAATAGATCTACCCAAAGTCCCAGCTATACTACTCTTAGGCATACACCCAAAAGATGCTCCAATAGGCTACAGGGGCACATGTGTTCCAATATGTTCATAACAGCCTTATTTGTGATAGCCAGAAGCTGGAAACAAACCAGATGTCCCACAACAGAAGAATAGATATAGAAAAACGTGTTTCATTTACACAATGGAATACTACTCAGCTATTAAGGATGAGGACATCCTGAGCTTTGCAGGCAAATGGATGGGACTAGAAAATATTATCCTGAGTGAGGTAACTCAGACCTAAAAGGACATGCATGGTATCTACTCACTAATAAGTGGATATTAGCCAAAAAATGCAGAATACCCAGGATAACATAGATAGAACTCAAGAAGGCTAACAAGCCAAAGGGACCAGGTGAGGACACCTCAGTCCCACTTTGGAGGGAGGAAGTAAGGGAGGGAGGGAGCTGGGTGGTAAACACAACAGGGAGGGGAAGAAGTGAAGATGATCAGTTAATGGGTGGGGACAAGAAGACCGAAGCTCTGAGGACCAGCAGAAAGAATTAAAACAGACAACCTCAGGAGGTAGGAAGTGGGGGGACCCTCTAGTATGTACCAGAGACCTGGGAGGTGAGACATTCTCAGGACCCAAAGGATTCTGAAATGTCCTAAAGTGGGGAGAGGGAAATTGTAGAGTCTACCTCTATTAGAAAGATAGGACATCAAGTTGAGGGATGGAGTTGCCATCCCACAGTCAAAACTCTGACCCAAAATTGTTCCTGTCTGAAAGAACTGCAGGAACAAAAATGGAGACTAGCCTGAGGAAAAGAATGTCCAGTGATAGGCCTAAATTGTGATCCAGCTCAGGGGGAGGCTCCAAGGTCTGACACTATTACTGATGCTATGGTGTGCTTACAAACAGGTGCTAATCATGACTGATTTCCAAAAGATCCAACAAGCAGCTGAAAGAGTCAGGTGCAGATATTTACACCAAACCATTAGACATAAGCTGGTGACCCCTGTGGTTAAATTAGGGAAAGTATGGAAGAAGTGGTGGAGGAGGGCAACCCTGTTAGAAGACCAGCAGTCTCAATTAACCTGGATCTCTGACTTCTAAGACACCGAGCCACCAAACAGGCAGCATATACCTATTGATATGAGGCACCCAACTCATGTACAGCAGAGGACTGCCAGGTCTGTACTTAGTCAGAGAAGATACACCTAACCCTCGAAAGACTTGTGGCCCCAGGGACTGGGGAGGTCTGGTGGGGTGGGAGTGGAGATGAAGAAATCCTCTTGGAGACTGGAGATGGGGGATGGGGGAAGAGGTGTGGGATGTGGAACAATCCGGGACTAGACCAGGAGTGGGATAAATTCTGGACTGTAAAAAAAAAATGTTAAAAAGTAAATAAAAAATTAACAACAAAAAATGAAGTGGTAAAAAGGAGTAGTTTGTTTATATATGATATATATATATCATATATATATATACAGATGTACATATATATGTGTATATATCATACATATATATGTATACAGATGTATATATATATGTGTATATATCATACATATATATGTATATCGCTTTGTGAGATTATAGAAAGATATTGCTAAGAATGAATTGCTACACATTACATTTGGATTATCTTAATGCTGCTGAATTTCAGAAAATAAAGAAAAGTTTGCATCAAATAAAAATAAAAGCAGTGTATTAAAGATATATGGGTACATCTTTCTTTCTTTCCTTCCTTCCTTCCTTCCTTCCTTCCTTCCTTCCTTCCTTCCTTCCTTCCTTCCTTCCTTCTTTCTTTCTTTCTTTCTTTCTTTCTTTCTTTCTTTTATATTGTTCTTCTAGATAGGGTTTCTCTGTATAGCCCTGGCTGTCCTGGAACTCACTCTGTTGACCAGGCTGGCTTCAAACTCAGAAATATGCCTGACTCTGCCTCCCAAGTTTTGGGATTAAAGACGTGTGCCACCACTGCCTGGCAGGTATATTTTCAGTTGTAACAAGATGGCTAAATCCATTTCTATCAGTAATAGTTCTGAAGTCAAATTAAGAAATCTTAACAAAAGACTAAGAATTCATACTAAGAAGCCAGGACTTCAGCTTTTTTAGGGTAGGCGTTCTCTGTCTCACATGGCTATGGGGAGACACAGACTAAGACCAAACTTAGATGAAATTAGAGTGTCTTTCCAAAGGAGTTTGACATATGTTCCTTGAGATCACTTTGATTATCTGAACGTTTTGGGTATTAAAGAGTTATGAGTTAAATTCATCTTTGCACCTGCAAAATAAGAATGAAAATCTTTGCAGTGAATGGCCTGCTCTTCTGGAGTTTGTTCACAAAAAGAAGAAGAAGAAGAAGAAGGAGGAGGAGGAGGAGGAGGAG
>JADRCC010162688.1:0-13056 GCA_019843855.1 Hylomyscus alleni
CTCTCCCACTTATCAGCCCTGTCATTCCCCTACACTGGGGCACAGAAACTTCACGGGGCCAAGGGCCTCTCCTCCCATTGATGACCGACTTTGCAATCCTCTACTATACACATGCTGCCAGTCCCACCATGTACTCAAGGAAGGAGTTGCAGAGACTGAAGGAAGGGCACTCCAGCCTGATATAGCTGTCTCCTGAGAGGCTGTGACAGTACCTGTCTAATACAGAAGTAGAGGCTCACAGCCATCCATTGAACTGAGTACAGGGTCCCCAATGAAGGAGTTAGAGAAAGAACCAATGGAGTTGAAGGGTTTGCAGCCTCTTGGGACGAACAACAATATGGACTGACCAGTGCCCTCAGAGCTCCCAGGGACTCAACCACCAACCAAGGAGTACACATGGTGGGACTGATTGTTCTGGCAGCATACGTATAGTAGAGGATTGCAAAGTCAGTCATCATTGGGAGGAGAGGCCCTTGGCCCTGTGAAGGTTCTGTGCCCCAGTGTATATGACATATAATTTTAATATAATTCAATAGGAGTATTCATGATCTGACATACATTTATTAATATAATGAATGCTTAAACTTGATAGTCAACTTGATGCTGTTAATCAGATAACTATCTAAACAAATACAAATGTCTGATATATTTGTAAGGAATTTGTATATTAGGGTACTTGAGGGATAAAGGTTCACCCTAAATATGGGAAGCATGATTACATTTCCTGAGGTTCCAGACTGAATGGAAAGGAAAATGCAAGATGAATACAAACACTCATTACTCTTTATTCCTGATTTTGGATGCCATGTGACCAGCAACCTCAATGTAATTCCATCCTGAATTCCTTACATATATGATGCAGAATATATTCGAACTTTGAGTCACAATAAAGCTTTTCTTCTTTAAGTTGCTTTTGCACAGTGTGTGTTACAGCAACATGTGAAGTTGCTAATATAATAGCATTCATTCTCTATAGAGGTTTGTAGAGATGAGTGTGATATCGTCTACCTCCTGTTGTTGAACATTTTATGTTTTATATTTCTGTGTCTTAAAATATTTTACTTAAATTATTGTTGGAGTAACCTGTAGAAATTTCTAAATTATTTTGCTTTACAAAGTCAAGAGAGCATTCATTTACATTTTCTCATAGGAGTTGAATTTTCCAGAGTTTGTAGTTATGATATATTTAGTCCACCAATGTTAGAATTGGATATGTAGACAGATGAAAGAGAAACACAGATTTGTCTTTTTTAGTTGTTAATATGTAATGAAAATTAAATGTATAGTTTCCTTGCACAAATAGTATTTGAAAGTTATTGTAGGTTGATTTCTAGTATGAAAAATATTGGTACTTAGAATAGATATAAAATGTTCTCTGAAATCCTCTAACATACTAAGAATAGCCCCTTGACCCATAAGTTTATAAGTGCTGTCCTAGGTTAAAGTCTCACCTCTTTTATATGGCTAATTAGCTATAACTTTTTTTTTCTAAATTTTTCTTAATTTTCTGTCTCTCACATATGGTATACCCACATGGACTTTTCTTTTCTTTTCTTTTCTTTAGATGTTTTCTTTATTTACAATATCTCCTTTTCCAGGTTCCCCTCCAAAAAATTAAATTAAATTAAATTAAATTAAAAAACAAAAACTAAAACAAACCCCTGTTCCCATGCCCCTCCCCCTGCTCACCACCCCACCCACATGGACTTTTCTATTTCATGTCCTCTCATCCATAGGAAATATTTTTCTCTCTGTTGCAAAGTCCTCTGGGCGACTCATGCTTGTAACTCAGTATCATGCATTAACTAATCATTGGAAGCTCTACGTCTCCTGTTAGTCATCACATTGTATTATAATCGCATGGTTCATTGTATACTCCCTCTACATCTAAATCTATCCAAAGGAAAGGAATAGAGGTGATTCATAATGCCTCCTTTTCTACATGATAGGAGAGCAATTTATCTAACACATAGTTTTATTTTTTTTACAAATATAGTTATATAGTTTATGTATTCATAATCATTCATAGAGATCCTTTCAAGAGAGTTCTTATGACATCTTTCTGCTTTTTTAGTGGCTGTATCATACTTCATTGTATGAGGGTATTATATTAATGCAAACACCCTTCTACAAATAATCACTTTATTTCTATAATGTTAACCATAGCTCTAATTATCAAAACTATCTTTCTATGAACATTGATATAATAAATATTTATTCATTTTCTTTTATTTAAAATTGTATTTTTTCGTACAATATAGTCTGCTTATGGTTTCTCCTTGTTCTGCTGCTCCTGTTTCCTTCCTATATTCCCAAATGCATCATTTTCAAAAGTGAATTGAGCTGAAAGTTGAGTAAGCTCCATTCAACAAATTCAGGATGCAGGTTCCAGAGAGAAAATGACTTCTTGCTTCCAGACAAAATGCCCCCAAAGAGGATTGCAACAATTTAATTATTTTGTTCTGCCTGAAATGATTCAGAGGTCAGCTGCAGACAAATACGTTTTGAAAAAAAATGAAGTCATCAACAGATGCAGTGCCAGAATCTGTATAGGAGAGCATACATAATCCAAAATTCTAAAATTTGAAATGCTCTAAAATCTATAATTTTTGTTTGAAATTTTCATACATGTATAACCTGTTTGCAAAGCCACTTACAAAAAGTGTTTTGAACCAATCTACCCCCACATCCCTCATCTCCCCTTCCTCACTACTCTTCACCAACTTTTTTTTTCAGTTTTACATACTTTTCTTTTTTAAATCCAGTGAGTTCTCTTAGTACTACTATTACATAAATGGGTATAAGGATCATTTACTGGAGCAAGGAAAGCTTATCATGGTCCACATCCTCAAATAAAGCTGCCTCTCCTTCCCCCAGCATCTGTCAACTGTCAAAGCTTCTCAGATACAGGTGGAAATTTATGAGCCCTTCCTGCATCCATGCTTGACTTTCTTGTTGGCTTGGTTTTGTGCATATCTTGTGCTTGCAGCCACAGTTCTGTGATTTCATGTGTACAATGATTTCCTGGTGTCTGAAAAGCAGTGTTTTGCTGATGTCATTTTTTGCTACCTTTTTATCTTACAATCTTTTTCTTTTCTTATAATTCCTGAGCCTTGTGGAGAAGGTGATCATATGGATGTCCCAATTAGAACTGAATACTTTTCAGTTTCTTGAAGGTATCTGAATCTTTTAAAGCACTAACATAATCACACAAATAAAACTTTTTATGTCATCATACTTTGCTTGATGTACAAATTTACCAAACATTATATGTAAGCACTATCATTATTGTATAAATTATAAATAAAACATAAAATGAAAGTCATGCTTAGATATCATATTTCCTCAGTCTTGTGGCTTGTCACCAACTCAATCCATGAAGGCAGAGGGAGCAGAGACATCAAGGCAGGGGTGGATTTGGAAGCTCTGTGAATACATACTGGGAACAGCTGTCAGTGAGTGGATCAACTTTACTTAGAGTGACTGAAGGCTTATAAAGTTTTATCCCTCATTACCATAGGGAAGTATTTCAGGAATCTCAGATGCTGGCTGAACAGTTTTTATCTGGAGAAAGGAATCTAATTGAGGCTACATGACATTCCTCAGGTAGAGATATATGTAGGGGCTTAGAATTCTCCAGACAAGGTCAGAGAAAGAGAAGCCCTGCTAATGAAGGGAGTCTCCCATATTGCCCTGGGCCCAGAGGCCAATCAGTCATGGTGGATTTTGACCTTAACTAGCAGAATATTTCCACACATACTCGCAAGTATTTCAAAATTAAAACAAAATAATGAAAAAACACAATATCATCTTTTACAATAAGTTATATATGTTGCTCATTGTAAACATTTTGGATAAGGGATGTTGATGTTCTAGTAACATGCAGATAAATTTGCCCTTTCTATTTTTAAAAATGAAGACTGTTTTTACCCCATTATCACTCTTTATTTCCACTCTCTAGCTCCTCACATGTCCTCCTCACTCTTTCTCAAAATCATGACTTCATGACTTCTTTAATTAGTATTGACCACTTAGATTTGGATAATCTGTAAGGGTGCTTATCCCCAGAGAAAACTGACTTGCCATTTCTCAACAGGTATTGATTACCTACAGCTTTCCATCTATTTGTGGGGACTTGTTAAATTCCCAATGCCCTCATTGACATGTTTACTGGTTTTGCCATTATACAGATCTTGTTTAGTCAACCACATTGTTGATATTTCTTGGGCTCAGCATTTAAGTCATATCTAGAAGATACTATCGTGCAGTAGGTGTTGTGGCCCTTTGTTCTTATAGTCTTTCCACCTTATCTTACTCCTTTTCTCACCCAGTTCTCTCTCTCCATACACCTCTGATAATAATTTTATTGTCCCTTCTGAGTGAGATTCACACATTCGCCTTTGGGCACTCTGTATTACCCAGTTTCTATGAGTCTGTGGATTGTAGTATGGTAATTCTGCACTTTATGGTTAATATCTAATTATAAGTGAGTATATATCATATTTATCTTTCTGGATGTGGGTTACCTCATTCAGGATGATATTCTCAAGTTCCATCCATTTGCCTGAAGTCCTGGTTTTCTTTTTAAACTTTTTTATTGGTTATTTTATTTATTTACATTTAAAATGTTGTTCCCTTCCTGGTTTTCCCTCCACAAACTCCCCATCCCACCTCCCCCTTTGCCTCTATGAGGATGTTCCCCTGCCCACTCACCCACTCCCTCCTCACCATTCTTTTTTTTAAAGATTTATTTATTTATTATTATAAATGAGTTCACAGAAGAGGGCATCAGATTTCATTCTGGGTGGTTGTGAGCCACTTTGTGGTTGCTGGGATTTGAACTCATGACCTTTGGAAGAGCAGTCAGTGCTCTTACCTGATGAGCCATCTCACCAGTCGCACCTCCTCACCATTCTAATATCCTCTTACACTGGGGCATCAAGCATCCACAGGACCAAAGGAGGCTCCTCCCCTCCCATTGATAAGGCCATCCTCTGCTACATATGCAGCTGCAGCCATAGGTCCCTCCATGTGTACACTTTGGTTGGTGGTTTAGTCCCTGGGAGCTCTGAGGGGTTCAGTTAGTTGATATTGTTGTTTTTTTCTCTCCTATGGGGTTGCAATATCCCTTTCAGCTCCTTCAGTCCTTCCCCCAACTCTTAGGTTTGGGTCCCTGGGTTCAGTCTGATGGTTGACTGTGAGTATCTGCATCTGTATTAGTCACATGCTGGCAGAGTCTCTCAGGAGACAGCTATACCAGGCTCCTGTCAGCAAGTGCTTATTGTCATCAGCAAGAGTGTCAGGGTTTGGTGTCTCCAGATGGGATGGATCCCTAGGTGAGGCAGTCTCTGGACGACCTTTCTTTCAGTCTCTGCTCCATTTTTTTGTCCCTATATTTCCTTTAGACAGGAATAATTCTAGTTTAACATTGTTGAGATGGGTAGGTGGCCCCATCCCTCAAATGAGGGCCGTGCCTATCTACTCAAGTTGGTCTCTACAGGTTCTCTCTCCCCTTTGTTGGGTATTTCAGCTAATGTCATCCCCTTGGGGTCCTGGGAACCTCTTGCTTCCTTATTATCTAGGACTTTCTAGAAGCTACTCCTAGTTCCCCATCCCCTACTTCTTCATGTTTCTGTTCAATTTCCTGACCCTCTGTACTCCTTTCCTGTCTCTTCCCATATTTGAGACTGCCCCCCTTTTCCCTCTCCTCTTCTCTCTCCCTCCCAGGTTCCTACCTCTCTCTGCATCCCATGATTATTTTGTTCCCTCTTCTAAGTAGGATTGAAACATCAACACTTTTGTCTTTCTTCTTAAACTTCCTATGGTTTGTGAGTCGTCTTGTGGGTACTCTGAACTTTTCGACTAATATCCACTTATAAGTGAGTACATACCGTGTGTGTGTTCTTTTGTGTCTGATTTACCTCACTCAGTATGATATTTTCTACTTCCATCTATTTGTCTGCAAATTCAAGAAGTCATTGTTTTTAATAGTAGAGTAGTACTCTACTGTGTGAATGTACCATATTTTCTGTAATCATTCTGTTGGGGGACATCTGGGTTGTTTCCAGCTTCTGGTTATTATAAATAAGATTGCTATGAACATAGTGGAACATTTGTCCTTGTTATATGTTGGAGCATCTTTTGGGTATATGACCAGGAGTGGTATAGCTGGGTCTTCAGGTAAAATTATTTCCAGTTTTCTGAGGAACCACCAGATAGATTTCAAGAATAGTTGTACCAGCTTGCAATCCCACCAACAATGGGGAAGTGTTCCTCTTTCTCTACATCCTCACCAGCATCTGCTGTCACCTGAGTTTTTGATCTTAACTATTCTGATATGTATAATGTGGAATCCCAGGGTCATTTTGATTTTCATTTCCCTGATGACTAAAGATGTTAAAAATTTCTTTTGGTGCTTTTCAGCCATTCAAGATTCCTCAATTGATAATTCTTTGTTTAGCTCTGTACCCTATTTTTAAATACTTGTTCTCTGGAGTCTAAGTTCTTGAGTTCTTTGTGTATTTTGGATATTAGCTCTCTATCAGATGTAGAGTTGGTAAAGATATTTTCACAGTATGTAGCTTGCAATTTTGTTCTATTTGACAGTGTCCTTTGCCTTACAGAAAATTTTCCCTGTACCAATGTGTGTTTTAATAGCTAAGTAACATTCCATTGTGTAGATGTACTTGATTTATCCATTCTTCATTTGAGGGACATCTAGGTTGTTCCCAGTTTCTGCCTACTATGAATGGGGTTGCTATGAACAATGTTATGCAAGTGTCCCTGTTGTATATATAGTGAGACGTATTTTGCATATATTCCCAAGAATGGTATGGCTAGGTCTTGAGGTAGAACTATTCCCAATTTTCTGAGAAACTGCCAAATTTATTTCCAAAATGCTTGTACAAGTTTGCTCTCCCACCAGCAATGGAAGAGTGAACCTTTTGCTCCACATCCTAGCTAGCATGTGTTTTCACTTGAGTTTTTGATGGTAGCCGTTCTGAGGGATGTAAGTTGAAATCTCAGGGTCATTTTGATTTGCATTTCCCTGGCTATTTAGGATGTTAAACATTTCTTTAAGTGCTTCTTGGCCAAGTGAGATTCCTCTCTTGAGAATTCTCTGTTGATATCTGTATCCAATTGTTTAAAAGTAGATTATTTGGTTTATTGTTGTCTATTAATTAAGGTCTTCATATATTGTATACATTAGTCCTCTGTCAGATTTAGTTTTCATGAAAATCTTTTTCCATTCTGTAGGCTGTCATTTTGTCCTACTGATGGTGTCCTTAGCTTTTGGTGCAAAAGCTTTTCAGTTTCATGTGTAATAACACCTCTTGTTTATTGTTGTTAGTTTTTTTTAACTTGTGTTTAATTTATTCCTAAATATTTAACTCCTTTTCATTTGCCTTTTTTTCACTCTTATGCTACTTTTATGCTCCCCACTTTTTCTAAAATTCGTGACATCAAGGAGATATCTCTATATCTGTATTTATAGACACTATATTCACCATCTATGATACTGGGAAAAAGCCCTACCTGTCTCTTGATGGAAGAGCAGAGTCAGTAAGCTACAGTATGGTGCTTGCAATGAACTATTTAGCTCAAGAAAGTAGGAATCCCGGTATTTGTGACATCATTAATGTACTTGGAAAACATTGTACTAAGTGAAATAAGACAGAAACATAAAAATATCAGTTATATTTAGACTCCAAAACCAGTCAAACTTAACAGTGATTGTTAGAGAATTGGAATGAGAGAAATGGGAAATTCTAGATTGTGGACTGTGCCCTGGACTACTCTACTCGCTGCCCAACCCTACCTGCCCTTGGGATTTGGAGGTGAAGTGGCACAGAGTCACCAGCACAGACTATGGAAGCAGGTGAGAAACACTGTAGCAAACTCCTTTAATACCCTCCACCCACGCCCCATTGGTCCCAAGAAAGCATCTCTTCTAAACAGCAGTTCCTGATTAGCTGGCATTGTCTGAGCCATTGGTACTTGAGGCAATCCTCAATTAGGTTCTCTTGCAGGAGATGCTTTTATGGATGCATGGCTATAGGCATTTACTTGGAGGTAGTAGCCACTGTTCTTCCTACACTAGATCATGCTTACTAAGCCATATTTATACAATATAAATTCTGCCAGTACAATATCAAGCAAAATGTCTATAGCTAACAATAGTGAATGACATTTTTTTCTAAGAGAAGATTTTAATGAGCTCTAAATAGTCTAATTATGAAAATGAGAATAATATTCAAAAATGCTACAAATCAGTCTACATGACAATGGCCTTGATAGTGATGGCTCTTTCCAAACTCACTGACTTACAAAACTGTTTGTTTGAAGTGTTTTTGCTATTCATATCTGCATGAGGTAGGTTTTTTTGTTGCTTTTTTTGTTTGTTTGTTTTTGTTTTTCGAGACAAGGTTTCTCTGTGTAGCTCTGGCTGTCCTGGAACTCACTCTGTAGACCAGGCTGGCCTTGAACTCAGAAATCCGCCTGCCTCTGCCTCCCAAGTGCTGGTATTAAAGGCGTGAACACCACCGACCGGCTGCATGAGGTAGTTTTAAATTATATGATGCTGAAAATCTTGTTCTGAAAATGCTTTAAGTTGAACAAAACTAAAAAACAATGATCATTTTGCCTTATTTAACATTCTCAACTGTAAACATATAATCCTGGTACTAGTAATATCTAGTGTAGTTAAAAAGGATTTGATTGAATTGACAAAGTGGTAATTACCTCTTTATGTTGTGCTATTTACAGTTGATTAAAATCTACTTAATTTTCTTCTGAGAATTGAAAAAAATCAAAGGACATAAAATCTTAATTGGGAGTACACATAGATATCTGGAAGTTTAAGTGGGAATTTCCCACAAAACTTCTATGAATCAAATTTATAAAATGGAGTTCAGAGCCAAGGATGAGGAGTCATTCAACTGTATGCATAAAGTTCAAGAACTCCTAACCTGGCAGTGGTGGCACACGCCTTTAATCCCAGCACTTTGGAGGAAGAGACAGGCAGATTTCTGAGTTCAAGGCCAGCCTGGTCTACAGAGTTCCAGGACAGCCAAGGCTACATAGAGAAACCCTGTCTCAACACCCCCCCCCCAAAAAAAAGAAATCCTAATAAAAAGACAGTCCAGAGTGTAAGTCTAATTATTTTTTCATTCTGAATCTTGGAATACTTATGTGATATACAGTTTAGAGTATGACCATGTATCAGCAGCAGTCATCTTGAAGCTACTACATTACTGCCTAACAAAATCACACAGATTAGCAGCTGAAAACAACATGTTTTACTCAAGTGTTTAATGTCTGAGTGTGGTTTAGAGTGATTGCAAGGTAACAATCCATATATCAGTCACAGCTGAGGTCTAATCAGAAGCAAGTTGTTCACTTCCATTTTCACATCGGTTGGTAAAATGTAGAATTCACTCCCTCATACATGTAAAAAAATTTAAGACAGATTACTATTTTATAACAAGCAAGTGGCATTCTCTGACTTTTTCTGAAGTCTATTATCTTCTTCAAGTAAATTAGTCAGATGAAGTCACACCAGCTCAGAACACTCTATTTTCGCTAAGGAAAAATCGACTTATGTAAAACTATATTTTAATCAGCAAAACTCTTTTCATCTGTCATGCAATACATCTTAATAATAAGTATTATATTACATTTTAACATTTGGCCTGACTATGGTCAAAGATTGAGAGTTCTTGTCATGACCTGAGCAGCTTGGGTTTGGGATACTGACTGGGGACAGTAAAGATATGAAGAAATAACAGATGCACAGAAATGCTGGGATCTGGAGAACTGTTGCCACACATACTATCAACAACACCAACAGTTGGAACCTCAGCCTGTTTGTTAGGTACAGTACAGGGAGAAGGCTTAGTAAGAGATCTCTTACTAAGATTATCTAGTAAGATAGGTACCAGCAGATCAGGTAGTAAACATCTGGGAAGAAGAAGCTGCAGATCAATCATCTGTAAACACCTGTTATTGAATCACAAGAAAGTTCTGCCAACTTTGAGCCTAGCTTATATGGGGGAAAGACTTTGCAATTTCCTATGAGTCTAAGGTTTTGGTCATTGTCATGGTTGTGCCATGTCACCAGAACATATTTACTCAGGACTTGACTTTCTTAGGGACTCTTCTAAGTTTTGTATTCTAGGGTCTGAAAAATCTTAGAATTCTCCCTCTTTGTATTACCAAATTAAAGCTTGAATTTAAACAAGATATCTAAGTAATTTATACACATTTTCTTTTCTTTATAAAATTTGCATTATGCTTTATTACATTGATGATTAATTGTATAATATTCAATCATTTGAAACTCAGTCTCCTGTGAAACTTAACATGTTTGAGATAACATTAAGTTGATTTTTTTATTTAAGTTTTATTTCGTTACATGATTTCAATTTATCTGAATTTGTTAACATTTAGAAACATATTTTAAGTAAATAGAATTAAATCACATCTTGTTTCCCTTTTGTACCCTAATTCTGCCCAGAGACCCCCCTTCAATACCTACAATGTCTTATTTGTCATATTCTTTTAAATTTATAAAATATTATAACAATAAAATGAGTATTATAAAAGTTGTTTGATATAAAACATTTTCAACTTTAAAGTATCTTATGACACAGGAGAAAACAACAACCAACATGGCTATCTTAGAGTTTTACTGCTGAGAACAGACACCATGACCAAGGCAATGCTAATAAGGACAACATTTAATTGGAGCTGGCTTAGATTCAAAGGTTCAGTCTATTATCATCAAGGCACGAGCATAGCAGCATCCAGGCAAATATCCAGGAAGAGCTGAGAGTTCTACATCTTCATGTGAAGGCTGCTAGGAGAAGACTGGCTCCTAGACAGCTAGGGTGAGGGTTTTAAAAGACCAAACTCACAGTGGCACACCTACTCTAAGAAGGCAACACCACCAAATAGTGCCACTCCCTGGGTCAAACCACCACAATGGGTTAAATAATTTATACTAAAATGTGATTATTAGCTAGGAATGGAATGGCTTAAATCCAGGACTTCTGTTAGTATAAAACAATGTTTTTATATATTAGTCAACTCTGGAGTTCATAGGAAGACATTATAGAAGAAAGAAAATTAATATTTATATTCATTACTGTGAAAATACACTCTGGTTTGTATATACGTATATGATACTACATTTACTTTTCCTTATAACTTTATCAGTAGGTGAATATCATTATTTTATTGAATATAAAAGGAAGGATAAAAGTGCTTAAAATCACAAACCTGTTAAGTGGTATTCAAAACAAGGTACCTTTGTTTGTACCGTGAAACTCTATTCCTGCACTCTCCTTGAAACTCCTTAGTTTACTAGAGCATTCAATAAATTAATAAATGAACATGCAGAACACAGCTGGAGCTCAGAAAACTTTGTTCCACACAATGGGATTTTTCAGTAGTAAACTTTTAGTAGGGTGTGCTCTCTGTGCACTAAGAAAGCTGATTTAATATAGTCCTGGGTGTTGTATTTCTAAAGGCTGGACTTAATTTCTTGAAAAACAAACTATTGAAAGATTGCCCACAAACTAAAATCCAGCAATATTTACAAGTCTTGACTTTAGAAGATGTGGCTCATCTTTTTCTCTTTTCATTTTTTTTCCATTTTGGCAAATGTTGGTCAATTCAGATATTAACTTCATATGGTTGGCCCAATAATGACGGTGCTCTTCAAAAGCAGAAAAGTTTTAAAATTTGAGCCAATGAGACAAAGAGACAAAGTCAATTAACATTGGCCACAGTCTCATGTGACTAGGGTTAGGAGACTGACAACTAATAGACAGGGTTTGTTTGGTTCTGAAAATGCAGGACTGGAGAGATAGCTCAGCAGTTAAGAACACTGACTGCTCTTCCAGAGGTCCTGAGTTTAATTGCTAACAACCACTTAGTGGCTCACAACCATCTGTAATGGGATCCAATGCCCTTTTCTGGTGTGTCTGAAGACTGCTACAGTGTACTCATACATAAAATAAGTACTTCTTAAAAACAAAAGAAGAAAAGAAGAACCAATTCTGATTCTTAAAAATGACCCTTGTTCAAACTGTATGCCATTAGTGTTTTAAAACAAGTACTGCACACAATGTTAGTGGATGAGAACCAGTCTACAGTGTCAACATCATCAAGAATTTAATTTGTAGATTTTTCTCTGCAGTTTATTCTATCAACAGGAATGACACAATAGGTCTAATATCAGAGAAATGTCTACCCCTTTACCCAATAACCACTGAAATGAGAATGAGTTAAGTTTGACAGAGCTGAAAAAAGCCTCAACTCAAGACTGTTAAATAGACAAGAGTTAAATAGTTTCTTCAAGTTGATAGGCACCCAAATATAAAACTACTGCATAACAACTAACAGCAAAGATTGTATTTTATGCCACATCATCAAATTACAGAATGCACTTTATAAAATCAGAGGATAAGAATTACTTGGATCCCCTTTGCATGTTCATATCTATGTTTCCCAAAGATTAAACTTAGATTTCTCCAATGCCACTGTATAGCAAGCTAAAGTCTCTAACTCCTTCCATAGCTGCCTCCATTATTTATATTTGGTAGCTAAGTGCTGCAGAGAGTAGTGGTTTTGCAACAACAGCTGTGATTGATTTCTAGCCCTTTACGTTATTTTGCTACCTTTTCTTTAAAGTTTACTTCCCCTTTCATAAAACAATAGCATAGAATGCCTAGAGAACATGTTTGTCATGTTATCAGTAGTAAACAGTAGCTGTTACTATATACACTACTCACTGAATATTTCATATGAAATGTTTAACTATTTATTACTTTCAACATTATATTATAAAGGTGGCATAGAAGCTGATATCATATGACTAATAAGTTCATGATACTACTATCACATGCTATTTCTTGTCAGGAATCAATATCAATATACTCATTTTTGTCATAGCCTAATTGGCAAGTCATGGAAGTTTAATAAACATCCACCAAAAGATGAATGAAAAAGGAATATGTGATATATATATATATATATATATATATATATATA
>JADRCC010162689.1:0-12951 GCA_019843855.1 Hylomyscus alleni
AGGAATGAATTGTAGGCATGATTTTTGGATACAGACTTCCTGCTTATGGTCAAAACTATTTGACTTGAGTGAGTGACTTTATTGTCAGGCCACAGAGAACAGGTTACATTCATTTAAGAAATGGTGTGTGTATTAAGATAGTCTATCCATAAAGTCATTCACCAACTGTTTCAATGAACAATGGTTCTGCTTGGAGGGTGGCACAGACATTAGGTGTGGGTAAGAATCTGGTTCATTGACTGATATTTTGGAAAAGCATTCATCTCAGAGAAAGAGTAACTTATAAAGTCCTCTTCTTCAAACTTGATGCAAGAGCTACAAATGTCAAGCAAAGCATTCAGTCTCACTCTTTGTTGTTCTCTTTCCTACAAGCCACCTCTCAAGTTAATTGTCTATGTCTCCCTTGGGTATATAAATACTTTTGAAATATATAAGCTGTTCTGAAAACCATAGTATAGTGTAAAACCATGAAATAAACAATGCTGCTAATAGAGAGGCTGAGATAGGAGAAGCAAGATTTCAAGACCCTGATGTTGTACAAAGCAAGACACTGTCAAAAACAAGCTGAAAGTATATATAGATTGTACAATATTGGATATATTTCTCCAGTTACCAAATTAGAGAGACCATTGGATGACAATTAACAAATTTCTAATTCCTCATATTTTTAATTTCAATTGCTTAGGATATGTTGGTAATATTAATTTTCATATTAAGATATTAATAAAAGGTAATTATCACTTCCTGTTGTTTTTGTTGTAAGAGGTGGAATTAGATTTGTGTGGATTTGTTGAAAGATTACTTTCTTGCTTCTTCTAGGGTATAGTTTTGCTCCTTATGTTGATGTTTTCCATCTATTATCCTTTGTAGAGCTGGAATTGTGGAAAGATATTATATAAATTTTGTTTTGTCATGGAATATCTTGTTTTCTCCATCTACGGTAACTGAGAGTTTTGCTGGGTATAGTAGCCTGGGCTGTCATTTGTGTTCTTGTAGGGTCTGTATGACATCTGCCCAGGATCTTCTAGCTTTCATAGTCTCTGGTGAGAAGTCTGGTGTAATTCTGATAAGCCTGCCTTTATATGTTACTTGCCTTTTTTCCCTTACTGATTTTAAAACAAAGTTTAGTGCATTTGGTGTTTTTATTATTATGTGACAGGAGGAATTTCTTCTCTGGTCCAGTCTATCTGGAGTTCTGTAGGCTTCTTGTATGTTCATGGGCATCTCTTCCTTTAGGTTAGGGAAGTAGTGTTCTATAATTTTGTTGAAAATATTTACTGGCCCTTTAAGTTGGGAGTGTTCACTCTTTTATTCTCTTCTATATCTATTATCCTTAGGTTTGGTCTTCTCATTGTGTCCTGGATTTCCTGGATGTTTTGGGTTAGGAGCTTTTTGCTTTTTGCATTTTCTTTGACTGTTGTGTCAATGTTTTCTATGGTGTCTTCTGCCCCTGAGATTTTCTCTTCTATCTCTTGTATTCTGTTGGTGATGCTTGCATCTATGACTCCTGATCTCTTTCTTAGGTTTTCAATCTCCACAATTTATTCATTTATCTTTTTTTTAGACATCTTATTAATTGTGTGCATTGTAAAAAGTACTCCCACAATAGAAAGGATTTTATATTTATCTGTCTTGTATGCAGTCTTCAACTCTTTCACATATAAATCCAGGTTGGTACATATATCTAGACCATTCTCTCAACAACCCATCTCTCTATTTCTCTCAAAAGCATCATGCTGATTTCCACAGTGTCTGCACTTATACTAATCTGATTTCCTGCCAGAATTTATAAAGATTCACTTTTTCCCATATGATCACCATTTGTTGCTTGTTTTCTCAATGGTAGCCATTCTAATTCAGTGTGATGAAATCTTAGTTTAATTTCCATTACCCTGACAGGGCTACAGATGTTAAACATTTTCTTCATGTGTTTAATATCTATTTGAATTCCATTTTTTGAATACCTGTTTAATGCATTGCTTATTTATTAATTGGATTGTATGTGGATTTTGATGTTTAACTTTTTTTGTATTTTCTGGATATTAATCAGATCGGCAGAAACAATTCTGCTTCCATTTAGTAGGCTGTCTGGTTACATAAGTAGCCTTTCATTTTTTGTTTTTTTTTTTGTTTGTTTGTTTGTTTGGTTGTATTTTTTTCGTTTTTTGTGCAGAAAAGTTTTAATTTAGGTACTTTACACTTGTCAGTTTTTGTTATTTCCTAAGTTATTTGAGGTCTATTGAGGGGATTGTTGTCCCCTTTTCTTTGATCTTGATAGCCTGTTTGTTGGATGTATCCTATGTGTCTAGCTCAAACTGTGCTCATATCAAGTATTTTGTGTCCTTCTATAATTGAATAGTTTTATTGGATCAAATCTTATCTGTGATTCATTTTAATTCTATGTGTTTAATCTGTACACATTTCTGCTATATCATACTTCCCCTCCTTATGTAAAACTTTATTTCATTGGGCATCTTAGTTTTCTTGTTGTTTGGTGTAGATTAGTTGGTTTTGTCTTGACATTGAGCTTTTTTTTTCCCATTTTTTCTTTACATTTTTTTTAAAATTAGATAGTTTCTTTATTTACATTTCCAATGTTATCCTCTTTCCTGGTTTCCCCTTTGAAAATACCCTATCCCCTCCCCTTCCTCCTACTCACCAACCCACCCACTCTCACTTTCTGGCCCTGGCATTCCACTACACTGGGCCATACCGCCTTCACAGGATCAAGAAGCCTCCTTCCATTGATGACCAACTAGGCCATCCTCTGCTACATATGCAACTGGAGCCATGAGTCCCACTGTGTGTACTCTTTAGTTGGTGGTTTAGTCCCTGGGTGCTCTGGAGGTACTGGTTAGTTCATATTGTTGTTCCTCCTATAGGGCGGCAAACCTCTTCAGTTCCTTGAGTCCTTTCTCGAGTTCTTCCATTGGGGACCATGTACTCAGTCCAATGGTTGGCTGTGAGCATCCACTTATGTATTTGTCAGGAACTGGTAGAGCCTCTCAGGAGACAGCTATAACAGACTCCTGTCAGCAAGCACTTGTTGGCATACACAATAGTTTCTGGGTTTGGTGACTATGTATGGGAAGGATTCCCAGGTGTGGCAGTCTCTGGATGGTCATTCCTTCCGTCTCTGTTCCACATTTAGTCTCTGTAACTCCTTCCATGGTTATTTTGTTCCCCCTTCCCAGGATTCACACTTTGGTCTTCCTTCTTGAGTTTCTTGTGGTTTGTGGATTGTATCTTGGATATTCTGAGCTTCAGGGCTAATATCTCACTGAGTGCACACCATGTGTGTTATTTTGTGATTGGGTTACCTCACTCAGGATGATATTTTCTAGTTCCATCCATTTACCTCAGAATTTCATGAATTCCTTGTTTTTAATAGCTGAGTAGTACTCCATTTTGTAAATGTACAACATTTTCTGTTATCCATTCTTCTGTTGAGGGACATCTGGTTTCTTTCCAGCTTCTGACTATTATAAATAAGGTTGCTATGAACATAGAGGAGCATGTGTCCTTATTACATGTTGGCACATCTTCTAGGTATATGTCTAGGAGTGGTATAGCTGGGATCATAGGTAATACTATACAGTTTTCTGAAGAACTGCCAAACTGATTTCCAGAGTGGTCATACCAGCTTGCAATCCTGTCAGCCAAGGAGTATTCCTCTTTCTCCAAACTTGCTAGTATCTGCTGTTATCTGACTTTTTGATCTTAGCCATTCTGACTGGTGTGAGGTAGAATCTCAGGGTTGTTTTGATTTGCTTTTCCCCATGACTAAGGATGTTGAATATTTCTTTAGGTGCTTCTCAGCCATTTCAGTATTCCTCAGTTGACAATTCTTTGTTTAGCTCTGTATCCCACTTTTAAATAGGGTTATTTGGTTCTCTGGAGTCTAACTTCTTGAGTTCTTTGTATATATTGGATATTAGCCCTCTATTGGGTGTAGAATTGGTAAAGATCAATCTGTTGGTTGCCATTTTTTCTGATTGACTGTGTCCTTTGCCTTACTGAAGCTTTGCAATTTTATGAGGTCCCATTTGTCAATTCTTGAAATCTTAGAGCATAAGCTATTGGTGTTCTGTTCAGGAAATTTTCCCCTGTGCCTATGTTCTCCCACTTTCTTTTCTGTTGGTTTTATTATATCTAGTTTTGTGTGGAGGTCCTTGATCCACTTGGCCTTGAGTTTTGTACAAGGAGATAAGAATGAATTGATTTGCAATCTTCTACATGCTAACTGCCAGTTGAGTCAGCACCATTTGTTGAAAATGCTGTCCTTTTTCCATTGGATGGTTTTAGCTCCTTTGTCAAATATCAAGTGACCATAGGTGTGTGGTTTCATTTCTGGTTTTTCCGTTCTATTCCACTGATCTATCTGCCTGTCACTGTATTAATACTATGCAGTTTTTAATCACAATTGCTCTGAAGTACAGCTTGAGGTCAGGGATGGTGATTCCACCAGAAGTTCTTTTATTGTTGAGAATAGTTTTCACTATTCTAGTTTTTTTGTTATTGCAGATGAATTTGCAAATTGCTCTTTCTAACTCTGCAAAGTATTGAGTTGCTTAAGTTTTTTATCAGTTTATGAGTTCTCTGGCGGAATTTTTGTGTTCACTTAAGTATACTATCATATCACCTGCAAATAGTGATATTTTGACTCTCCATTTTGGTGAGTATAGGCTTTTGTAGTAGGATCTTATGATTTTTTGGATTTCCTCAGTTTCTGTTGGTATGTCTCCCTTTTCATTTCTGATTTTGTTAATTGGGATACTCTCTCTGTGCCCTCTAGTTAGTCTAGCTAAGGGTTTATCTATTTTGTTGATATTCTCAAACAACCAGATACGGTTGATTCTTTGCATAGTTCTTTTTGTTTCCACTTGGCTGATTTCAGCCCTGAGTTTGAACATTTCTTGCCTTCTACTCCTCTTGGGTGAATTTGCTTCTTTTTGTTCTAGAGCTTTCAGATGTGTTGTCAAGCTTATATCATACTTTTTAAGTAAATAAATTGCTAACATTCCATGTTATTTTCTTTGTATTCTTTGTATTCACATGACCTAAAGTGAAAAATATACTATCTTACAAAATACTCTTTACAACACATTGCTTTAAGAGTTGTAAGTTACTTCTACTTTTTTTTTTTCTGAATACACAAATGTGATAATCTCATTATATGGGCTATAATATTGTTAGGTAATCATTTCAGTTAAAATCAATTTTTCAGATAAAGTAAAACAAATATGTGTTACTTTAAGTTACTCGAATGCTGTCGTTTTGACTTTTTGAGACAGACTTTTACAATATAAGCCCTTGTTGACTTGTTTCTTATGTAAACCAGGCTGACCTTTGAACTTGTAAGTAATTCTTTGTTCTTTGGTCTCACATCAGTATCCTTGCCTGTTTTAAAGGCACTTTCTGCCATGCTTATTTTAAACTATTTACATATTTCATCATTCAAGGTAAATCCGTATATGTATGCAATGAATTTTTATCATAAAGATTCCACAGTTCCCTTCTATTTCCTTCTAGTATACAATTCTTCCTCATGTTCAGTTTTCATGACCTACTGAGGATAACCAATGCTGTTCATGTGTTCATGAGTGTAGGGCTCTCCATTATAACATAGTCAATTTATCAGGGATCATTTGCTTGGAGAATATGGTTACTCCATTCCCCCCATAAATTTCTTACATTTTAAAATTCAGATATTTTGACATAGTTGCTATAATCTTAAAATGGATTACAATCACATAAGTATTTGAGACCTTATGTGATTAATTTTGCTATGCAAATTTATATCAACCAAAAGCCTCAGAATTTAAAATATCTCACTATATTACTATTTGAAAAACTAAAACTTATAGTGAAGAGAATAAGGTAAAGAAGTCATTCTCACTTATACTCATGGGCTATTTTTATTTCTTCCTTCTAGATAATCTTTTTGCATGAAACTTGAATTTGTCATTTAAGAACTGTATAAAAACCAATCCTAGAAATCAATGGATACTTCTAGACCTCATATTACAATATGGATAAATATTCTAACTCATAAGATTGTGCCAACAAAATAAAACTTGTAGAAAAATAGTATTGAAACTATAAAGTATGGTAAAAACTTTTATTGTAACAAAATTAATGTTAAATGACAGCAAAGTACCTTGAAGGAATAACTTCTTTATTATTTGACTCAAACACTCTGAGTAGCAAATGTAATATGATTTGTTAAATATCATTAAGCTCTGTTGTTTAAATCTAAACATTTAAAGACTCAGTTGCTTAAATCAGACTTATCTTCAGTTTACTGGAGATTCTAGATGAATATACTTAAAAAGTCATTCTTATTTTAGCTTGAACCAGATTTGAGATGGAGAATAAGCTTAAGATAAGGGTATTGTTGATGTAGCCATGCTGAGATGCAATTAGACAAAAACAAACAAACAAAGTTCTATTTACATTGATATTTCAATTGCTTGAGTTTCCACTGAATACCCAGCCTTCATCATGTCTGATGTTGGAACACAGTGTGCAAAGGAGGGATATGCTATAATTGGAAGCCTCTTTCTCACACAATTGCTTGCTCAGAAATCTGCAGACCAGGGGATCCGGTGTCATATCTCTGTGGTCGTATCTTTGTAAGGTGTTTCTTTTGGAGTCTGATGATTCTTGTGGTGAGTGTAGAACTTCACAGTCTTGTAGAGAGACATCTGAGGCTTAGTATTTACAAAGAATAATGGGCATTAAAAATGGGTTGGCAGATTTAACTTCAAATAATAGTGCAGTTGTGCTTCTTATCAAGCCTTCCCTTTATGTCATTCAATGTTGGATGTAATAAATGTAATCAAAGGAAAGATTTATGTTGCCTCATAATGTCAGAAATGTCCATCAATGGTCACTACATGCCCACTCAGCCCTATTGCTTTGTGCCTAAGTCAAGGTAGAGAATTAGTATCAGAAAGTCCATGATTCTGCAAAGCTGGTCACATCATGGTGGACAAAGGGAAAGAAAGGAAATACAGGAGATACGGCTCTTCGAAAGGATGTCTTCTGTGACCTATTGCTCCAACTAGTTATCATTTCTAATGTATACACTACATTAAAATGATGCCACTGACTGAGGAGCAAGAATTGAGCTCATGGCATTTTGGAGACAGTTTAGATCCAAATGACAAAAACAAATAAACCTACAAATTATGCTGCATTGGGGGGAGGGTGGCATAAAGTAATGTTTCCTTGTTGCAGGATCTGTCATGAAAGATAAGCAGCTGACCATAAGAATACTAGAGATATACTACCAAAGCAGGAGACTCTTCATTAAAGACACTGTACAATTTTATTCAATTAAGTATGATCATGATCGTTTATCTTATAACTTCATTTAAAAAACATTTACCTTCATTTATTATTTAAGTGAATATTAGGTAAACTCAGTTTATGGAGTTGTGATTCTTATGCTGTTGTAATATAAATGTTGCATATAATATTCATCAAATTATTATACATTTCACAATTTTTAATTTATGAATGATGAATTTATATTACACCAATTAGACAATGCTATAAAATTACTTCTTGATCCCTTAGTAGATGAATCAATGAACAATATAATTCATGAATCTTGATTAAATAAAGAGTAATAAAGATTTTATTGTTATATAATTTTATTAAATATAAATTTCTCTAAGGCTACAATGTTCATTTTCACTTAATTGTGGGGTTTTTTTTGGAGAAAACATAACATTTTAACCCACAGCATAAGTACCCATGGGAGGAAAATATTATGAATTATTAAAACTTAATTTTAATAGTCAAATTACATAATAACATACAAAAATACTTATAGATCAAATAGCTAATCATATTACTTGCAGAGTGAATGATGTCATATCAAAAGCATACTATAAAGTGGTTCTAAAATGTAATGCCAGGTTGCAGAAGCAAAAATCATTCGGAGAGACTCCACTCAACATCAGATATATTTGAAAGACCAGGAGATAGGATTTGTTAAAAAGCTCTCATTCACAAGCACCATCATGAGTAAAATTAAAAGGCTTTATTGCCTTCATTAGTTTTCTTCTCCCCAAATCTCATGAACTTTCTTTCGGTATCATCCATCAGCATCATCCTTGGAGGAAAGGTCATGAGTTCCATCTTTCATTCAGGCACACAGGGCATTAACATTGAATATACAATGCTAGGTATCATATATAATAATTAGGTTTGTAATTATGTTCATATATTTCCTCATAGATGTCTTCAGGCACTAGCTATTCTTTTACTTCAACACATTGCAGAGGATACTGTTCCTATGGTTACAAGGAGTGAAGATGGCTCAGGATTATAAAATGGATAGGAAACCAAACTGGAATTGTGAGAGAGAGCAAGAAAGTCAGTCTGGCCATTTGTATTTCTCAAATACCTTAATGCTGAGACTGTGTTCTTTCCTAAGTTCCAAAATGTCAGTGGAATATTTACCTTGACAAACCAATTAGTTTTCTGACTGTTAAGTATATTAAGTGATACAGCTACAGATCATGATAAACTGTATTTTTCAAAAACAAAGAACACAAAGATAAGAGGAAAGAGGCTTCTTAACTTTAAAGGGTTGGCATTAAGAACCCTTTTGTCAACTAAGGCAACAAGAAAGGGCACTGTAAACTCAACTAGAATTTAAAGCAAGACTAGAGTAATAGTGCCATGAGGTTTGTTAAATGGCAAGTTGTCTTAGTTGAACATGCTTCCAATCAGTTTTTGCTACTGTTGTGTCCATTTTAAAATGACAAATAACATGTTCCCAACTTCACATGGTATTTGTCCAAAGTGAGCTGGATGCAGATGCATGAAGAGAATGAAGCCGGAGCAGACTTTCTGTAAACTGAAGTAGAGAATTAATTGGTAAATGAGATAATAGAAAATTGTAAATTTCTTGCTTTGGTAGAGATTAATTTTGCTAAGAAACTTTTGAATTTTCCACTCTAATTAACTTCATAATAGGATGGGATTGAATGTGGACTTAAATACTGTGAGCTTCAAGTGAGTGCAGCCTCTTTCTTGCCCAAAGGACTCAGAACATGATGATATTCCTAAAAATATGCTCATAGTCATTTGTCATTATATTATTTTCTTTGATCAAAACTAGGACATTTAATCATGTTATCTAGTATATGATTGTGGTGTTCTTTATTTCTAATAATAAAACACAAATAGAATTCTAAAAATTTAGTGTTTCCATCACAAATATATTGCATATTTCTTTTTCTTTTAAATAATTTATTTTTATTCTTGATTTATCACAATCTTAGCCCTTGCTTCTCTCCTCCCATTCTTACCCTTACAAATCCCTTCCCTAGTTTCCCCCATTCCTTCTTTTATATCTTACTGTAGACCAGTTTTCTCAGTCTAGGAAGCTTGGCTATCTGACTGTCAGATCTGAAGGACACAAAAGAAGTGCATTTTATGTAAATTTATAATTAAGCTAAGAGAATCAAAGGCATTGACTCTAACCTACCATCCTAGGTCTTGACATATTTTCAAACTGAATAAGATATAATTATTTGTGTAAGTCAGCTAATACCCAGTGGCATATGTGAGAACAACATCTATTAGAGCACAGACACTCTCGTTTTCCTTGGAAGAACCTGAAATAATTAAGTTAGTAAATCATCACCCAGTCAGGACACTAGACTCCCACAGCTACTCCCCTTGATCTTCATTTTAATTATGTGCTTGTCTTGATCCCTGACTATAAAATACCCTGACATGCATGTGCCTTTGACTGCTGAATTCTGGACATACTCTGCAGCCTGTTCACGATGTACTGCTTTCATTCTAACTCCCTATGTCTCCTTGACACATATATCCAGACAGCAGGGCATGCTGTAGCCTTCAATATCTTGAAATTAAGTTACTTAAATTAATTCTCTCTGTCCAATAACTACCAGTGCATTTGCTTCAGACATGCAACAGTTAATTGCTGTCTATATTATGAGGACTATATCAAGTCTACACTTTAATTTTGACTATAGAGCAGAGACAAGACTATTATTTTTAACACACATGGACACAACAAGAAATCTGTTTAGCAATAGATTTATATTATCTTTAAGATATATCAAAACTACAACTATACTTTGAACAGTAAATTTTAAAAGGGAGAATGTATTACTGCTCAAAACTGGGACATACTCTTGAGAATATGTCAAGTAAGCATGCTTGCTACTCTTTTTGCTCATCTGAGATAACAAAGAGGATGGAGATGGCACTACAGGACATTGTAAGCAGGCTAATGTAGGTGCTGAGAGTCAAATTCAGGTCCCCTGGTAGAACAGCAGGTATTCCTATCTACAAACTCTCTCTTTAGCCATATCAGCTTCTTGTATTACTAGTATTAAAATTGTCTTTAAGAAAATCAATTTCAGTGGTATATATATATATATATAGCACACTAATATTTTCTTAGAATACTCAAGTCCTTAAATGATAATACTGTTTTCCTAATCTTAAATTTTAGGATGCAAACTTGACAAATTTCAAGTGTATTTCCGTTTCCCTAACTCAGTGGTTCTCAACCTTCCTACTGCTGTGACTCTTTAATACAGTTCCTCATATTGTTCAGACCCCAAGCAATAAAATTATTTTTTCTACTTTATAACTGTAATTTTGCTTCAGATATGAATCTTAATTAAATATTTCATATGCACAATATCTGATATGTATATGAGACCCCTGTGAAAAGGTCATTCATCCCCCAAAGGGGTCACGATCTACAGACTGAGAACTTCTGCCCTAACTCCTCTCACAACCACCATCTCTACCCTCCAAGTTTTGACTTCATTTTATACCCATCCATTGAGGTCTTTTGATTTGATGAAGAAATATAACATTCATAGATGAATGGTCTAGGCCATTCATACTATTCCTTTATTGGGCTGTTATGTTCTATAGAATCTAAGGCTAAGATAAGAGCTGAAGAAGATCTTGAATTCTAAGAATATGTCCTCTTTTTTGTTTTTTATTTTATTTTATTTTATTTTTGAGACAGGGTTTCTCTGTATAGCCCTGGCTGTCCTGGAACTCACTCTGTAGACCAGAGGCTGGCCTCGAACTCAGAAATCTGCCTGCTTCTGCCTCCCAAGTGCTGGGATTAAAGGCATGCGCCACCACACCTGGCTATGGCCTCTTTTTAATGAATGTAAAATAGTTGTCCAGTTGCTCTTCATTTGCAGATCAGTTATGCCAGTTATCGTTTTCCTTTTCATTACTGCTGACTCAAGAACATGAGGGCCAAAAGGGCTAGGAGAGTCTAACCTCATTTAGTGACATTTTTGTTAAGTCTTTTTTGAAGCAACATTTACTACTTGGAGCAAAGAACTGCAGGTCTTCAGAGCATTGCACTTTAAAACAGGAAGCAAGTCTTCTGGTGGATCAATAAGATGTGCGATGAATGTGTGACTTGTGGTGAATGTGTGAGTGTCGATAAGATACTCTCAGGTGTACCTGTTGATTACAAACTGTGTGGATCCTGGCTGTCAAAGAAAAGAAACAACAGCATGCATTACAGTCAGCTGTATAGCCATATGCCCCCCTTTGGAGCACATTATCCAAATCTTGAGATTGCTAAGTATATTGCACAGTAATTGAGTCTTCAAGAGGATGTTCTACTGTTCAAAATGCTAACTGATTCAGGATGTTATGCTCAATGGTTAAGAAGAGTGAATCCCATGAATAAAGGGCCATGCTCACATACTTTAGTGGTGATATGGGTTCGCTTTCCAGAATCTATGCTATTGGGAATACTGCAATGTTGAACAAAGTGCTTTGAAAGTCCAAAGATATTTTACTTTGGACAGGAGCATTGTGTGTAGAGAGAGCAAATCTATACACATCACAGTTATCTACTCTGGTAAAGACAAAATGCTACCCTTCTATGATGGAAGTGGTCCAGTGTAATCAATCTGCCTACAAGCAAGCTGGATAATCACTCCAGAGACTGTGACATATTGAGGGATCAGTGTAGTCTCTACTGCTGACAGATTGGGCAATCAGAAGTGTAGCCAAGTTCACTATCAAGACTTGAAGTCCATGTTGCTACATATGTGTGGACCCTCAGTCATGGCTGCCATGGACATTTTGTCCTCTCTTGGGCACTAACAGGGAGGCTTAAAATAGCTGACTGGTGTGAACTAAACAGGTCATGTTATCCAATTCATTTTCATCTGCCATTGGTGAGTTCTTTTAATACCTAAATGTCATAGACACACAAGATGCATCAAGAAGTCCATGCATCAGGAATCGCACACAATCAAGAACCAGCCATATGGCGATTGAATCTGTTTGTGCCTTCAGTCTAGTTTCTCATTTAGGCTTCTCTGGATCACTTGCAAATACTAGTTTTGAGGGAGTCTGGAACTCTATACCAGCTTTATGGCTGGTACAGTGTCACAGGTAAAGTAGAAAATCCTGAATTTCAGGTTGATATCTTATTGAATATAATGTCATTCTGGATATCTGGAGTAGTTGCTCTATCTTGCTTGCCAGGCCCAGTTAACAAAATGCTATTCATATAATGAGCCAGTCCCTATGAACTAAATTATGACACAAAATTAGCAAGTTGATATACCTATGAAAAGGGGTAGTGAGATATATTTATAGGCTGATCAGCTGAAGGGAATATACTTTTGGTAGACATCTAGAAATGTATTGAGTAAAGGGGATTTCTCCAGGTCAGTAGAGCCTAGCAGATACCAGGGGACAATGCTAGTTTGCTTGACCAAGTGAAACACTTCTGGTGAAACAGCTGCAGGTGGAATCGCCACTCAGTTCTTAATCTGATTTGATTCTCCAATATTCATCTGTTTCTCCATAGGGAAAATGATCTTGAAAGAGACTGTGCTGGGAGTCGCGACTGTTATATCTTCCAAGCCATATTTTTTTTTTTTTTTTTTTTTTTTT
>JADRCC010162691.1:0-13720 GCA_019843855.1 Hylomyscus alleni
ACACACACACACACACACACAAAAAAAAACCCTGTTTCCTCCCTCCTTCCTCTACTCACCAATCTGTCCTCTTCCACTTCCTGGCCCTGGTATTCCCCTACACTGGGGCATAGAACCTTCACATGACCAAGGGCCTCTCCTCACATTGATGACCAACTAGACCATGCTATGCTACATGTGTAGCTGGAGCCATGAGTTCCACCATGTGAACTCTTTAGTTGATGGTTTAGTCCCTGAGAGTTCTAGGGGTATAAGTTAGTTCATATTGTTGTTCCTCCTAAGGGACTACAAACCCTTCAGCTCCTTGAGTCCTTTCTCTAGCTCCTTCATTGGGGACCCTATGCTCAGTCCAACAAATGGTTGTGAGTCTCTACTTCTGTATTAGTTGGGTACTATCAGAGCCTCTCAGGAACAGCTACATCAGGCTCCTATCAACCAGCACTTGCTGACATCTACAATAGTATCTGGGTTTGATGATTGAATATGGGAAGTATTCTTAGGTGGGGCAGTCTCTGGATTGTCCTTCTTTTAGTCTCTTTAGGTAGGGAGAGAGAGGGCAGCCTTGTCTAGTCCCTGAATTGCTTCAAGATTCTCTCCATTTAGTTTGATGTTAGCTACTGATTTGCTGTATATTGCTTTTACTAAGTTTAAGTATGGGCCTTGAATTCCTGACCTTTCCAAAACTTTTATCATGAAGGGGTGTTGGATTTTGTCAAATGCTTTCTCAGTATCCAATGAGATGATCATATGATTTTTTTTCTTTGAGTTTGTTTATGTAGTTGATTACATTGATGGATTTCCATATATTGAACCATCCCTGCATCCCTGGAATGAAGGATACTTGATAATGATAGATGATCGTTTTGATGTGTTCTTGGATTCGGTTTGCAAGAATTTTATTGAGTATTTTTGCATTGATATTCATAAGGGAAATTGGTCTGAAGTTTTCTTTCTTTGTTATGTCTATTTTTATATTAGCTATTTTCTTTATTTACATGTCACATGATTTCTCCTTTCCCAGTTTCCCCTCCCCCCCAAAAAATGACCAAAAAAAACCCAACAAGAACAAACCCCTGTTGCCTCCCCCACCCCCTGCTTGCCACCCCACCCTCCCCAATTTATTGGCCCTGGCATTCCCCTACACTGGGACACAGAACCTTCACAGGGCCAAGGGCCTCTCCTCCCATTGATGATTGACTTTGCAATCTTCTACTATACACATGCTGCCAGAACAATCACTCCCACCATGTGTACTCCTTGGTTGATGATTAAGTCCCTGGGAGCTCTGAGGGTACTAGTTAGTTCGTATTGTTGTTTGTCCTAAGGGGTTGCAAACCCTTCAGCTCCTTTGGTCCTTTCTCTAATTCCTTCATTGGGGACCCTGTTCAATGGATGACTGTGAACCTCTACATCTGTATTAGTCAGGTACTGTCAGAGCCTCTCAGGAGACAGCTATATCAGGCTGGAGTGCCCTTCCTTCAGTCTCTGCTCCATAGTTAGTCTCTGCAACTCCTTGCATGGGTATTTTGTTCCCCCTTTTAAGAAGGAATGAAATGTCCGCATTTTGGTATTCCTTCTTCTTGAGTTTCTCGTGGTTTGTGGGTTGTTCGTCCTGTATTCTGAACTTCTGGGCTAATAACCACTTATCAGAGAGTGCATACCATGTGTGTTCTTTTTGGTACCAGGTATCTGTCTCGAAAATTGTCCATTTCATCCAGGTTTTCCAGTTCTGTTGAGTATAGGCTTTTGTAGTAGGCTCTCTTGACTGTTTGGATTCCCTCAGTATCTGTTGTTATGTCTCCCTTTTCATTTCTGATCTTGTTAATCAGGATACTGCCTCTGTGCCCTCCAGCTAGTCTGGCTAAGGGCTTATCTTTTTTGTTGATTTTCTCAAAGAACCAGCTCCTGGTTTGGTTGAATCGTTGTATAGTTCTTTTTGTTTCCATTTGGTTAATTTCAGCCCTGAGTTTGATTATTTCCGGCCATAGACTCAATTTGGGTGAATTTGCTTCTTTTTTTTCTATCTCTTTCAGATGAGTTGTCAAATTGCTGGTGTATGCTCTCTGTTCGTAGTCTCTGTTGAGAAGTCAGGTGTAATTCTGATAGGTCTGCCTTAGTATGTTACTTGACATTTTTCCCTCACTGCTTTTAATATTCTTTATTTTGTGCATTTGGTGTTTTGACTATTATGTGGTAGGAGGAATTTCTTTTCTGGTCCAAGCTATTTGGAGTTCTGTAGGCTTCTTGTATGTTCATGGGCATCTCTTTCTTAGGCTAGGAAAGTTTTCTTCTATAATTTTGTTGAAGATATTTACTGGCCATTTAATTTGGAAGTCTTCTCTCTCTTCTATACCTATTATCCTTAGGGTTGGTCTTCTCATTGTGTCCTGGATTTCCTGGATGTTTTAGGTTAGGAGCTTTTTGCATTTTGCATTTTCTTTGACTGTTCTGTCAATGTTTTCTATGGTTTCCTCTGCACCTGAGATTCTCTTTTCTATCTCTTGTATTCTGTTGATGATGCTTACATCTATGGCTCCTGACTTCTTTCCAAGGTTTTCTATCTCTAGAGTTGTCTCTCTTTGTGATTTATTAATTGTTTCTGCTCCCATTTTTAGATCCTGGATGGTTTTGTTCAATTCCTTCACCTGTTTGGTTGTACTTTCCTGTAATTCTTTAAGGGATTTTTATGTTTCCTTTTTAAGGGCTTGAACCTGTTTATCTGTGTTTTCCTGTATTTCTTTAAGGAAATTATTTATGTCCTTCTTAAATTCCTCTATCACCATCATGAGATACGATTTTTAGATCCAAATCTTGCTTTTCTGGTGTGCTGGGGTATACAGGACTTGCTGTGGTGGAGTAATAGGTTCTTATGATGCCACATAGTCTTGGTTTCTGCTGGTAAGAGTCTTGTATTTGCCTTTAGCCATCTTTTAATCTCTGGTGTTAGATATTCTTGCTGTATCTGGCTGGGTTTGTAAGCCTGTGTCAGCACTTCTGGGAGGTCAGCTCTACCCTGGTAGAACCCATGTGCAGAGGGCTGTCCCTCCTGGGTGCAGATGGATGAATAAAGTTTGCAGATTCTATGGCCAGTGCCTCCCAACTGGTCCCACATGAGACCCGGGGTCAGAGCACTCCCTGGAGAGAAGCTCTCTGCTTAAAGGAAAGGTATGCAGAGGGTTGTGGATCCGCTGTCCCTCCTGGTTGTAGATGGAGGTAGAAAGGATCCTGTCCCAGCTATCCTGCCACTTCTGCAGCCTCCATTCATTTCTTGATAGACATTTATGCTGTTTCTAGTTCCTTACTATTATGAATAGGTAAGAAATGAAAATGGATGATCAAGTGTCTCTGTGGTATGATAAAGCATTCTTTGAGTATATGTATAAGACTGATACAGCTGAATCTTGACGTAGATCAGTTCTCAACCTGCTGAGAAACTGCTACATCAATTTCCGTAGTAGCTGTACATGTTTATACTCTCACCAGCAATGGAGGAGCATTGCTCTTATTCTGTATCCTAGCAGCATGAGCTGACATTTGTTTTATTGATTTTAGCCATTCTGACATGTGTAAAATGAAATCTCAAAGTAGTTATGATTTATACTCCCCTTATGAATAAGGGTGTTACACATTTGTTGAATTAAATATTTAATAAAAGCCATCAGCAGGTTCACTACACACTTCAATGCCTTACATTCCCAAAAGAAAGATACACATTCAGCCTTTATAGATAGATAGATAGATAGATAGATAGATAGATAGATAGATACTTACCTTTCATTTTTTATTTTATCATATTCTTTAAAATTTATAAAATATTGTAACAATAAGAATGCGTATTATGCCGGGTAGTGGTGGTGCATGCCTTTAATCCCAGCACTTGGGAGGCAGAGGCAGGTGAATTTCTGAGTTCAAGGCCAGCCTGGTCTACAGAGTGAGTTGCAGGACAGCCAAGGCTACACAGAGAAACCCTGTCTCCAAAAAAAAAAAAAAAAAGAATGTGTATTATAACAGTTGTTTGATATAAAACAACAATCAATTGAATAGACTTATGTAGATGATTGTCTACAGCAATACTGAAAATACATGTTTTTCTCAATATAAATTTTAAATAACTCTGAACATATTAAATGTATGATATTTTTAAATAATATGTCACTATTAGTTTTTTAATGAACATAAATAGATAAAGTCTTTTTGTTCATTTGTTGCTTTGTTTTTAGTAGAGCTTAAAATCTGGACTCTTAATGTAGTACAAACCCAAAAAAGAACAATTTGTAGACATTGAAGTCCCTTGTAATAAAGTTGTGCTTCAAAGACCCTCACATCACCAAAGGATTTTATCTCCATATAGTAGCTAAGATAAGAGTTGACAGTTCTACTATGCCAAGGAATGAATTGTAGGCATGATTTTTGAATACAGATTTCCTGCTATGGTCAAAGCTATTTGACTAGAGTAATTGTCTTCATTCTCAGCCCACAGGGAACAGGTTATATTCATTTAAGAAATGGTGTGTGTCAAAGGAATACACATGGCATGCACTCATTGATAAATGGATATTCTAGAAGTTCAGAATACCCAAGATACAATTCATAGACCACATGAAGCTCAAGAAGAAGGATGACACAGTATGGATACTTTAGTCCTTCTTAGAAGGGGGACCAAAATACCCATAGTAGGAAATACAGAGACAAAGTTTGGGGCAGAAACTGAAGGAAAGGCCATCCAGTGAGTGTCCCACTTAGGAATCCATCCTATATACAGTTACCAAACCTAGACACTATTGTGTATGCCAACAAGTGCTTACTGACAGGAGCCCAATATAGCTATCTCCTGAGATGCTTTGCTAGTGCCTTACTAATGCAGAAGTGGATTCTCTCAGCCATCCATTGGACTGAGCACAAAGTCCCCAATGGAGAAGCTAGAGAAATAACTCAAGGAGCTGAAGAGATTTGCAGCCCCAAAGGAGGAACATATGAACCAACCAGAACTCTCAGTGCTCCTGGGGACTAAACTAGCCACCAAAGAGCACACATGAAGGGATCCATCACTCCAGGTGCATATATAGCAGAGGATGGCCTTGTGGGACATCAATGAGAGGAGAGGTCCTTGGTCTTGAGAAGGCTTGAAGTCCATGTGTAGGGAAGTACCAGGACATGGAAGCAGGAGCAGGTGGATTAGAGAGCATGGGGAGGAGAATGAGATGGGGAAGGAGGAGTTTGGAGAGATAAAATTTGCAAAGTAAATAAAGAAAACATCTAATTAAAAAATAAATATAAAAAAAGCAAAGTCAGGTAAAAAAGAAAAAGTAAAAAAAAAAATGGTGTGTGTATTAAGATGGTCTACCCATGAAGTCATTCACCAATTGTTTCAATGAACAATGGGTCTGCTTAAAGGGTATCATAGACATTAGGTGAGGGTAAGAATCTGGTTCATTGACTGTGATGATTTTTAAAAGCATTCATCTCAGAAAAAGAGAAACTTATAAAGTCCTCTCCTTCAAAATTGATACAATAATTATAAATATCAAGCAAAGCATTCAGTCTCACTCTTTGTTATTCTCCCACAAGCCACCTCCCAAATTAATTGGCCTACATTTCTTTTGGCTGTATAAATAATTTTGAAATATGTAAGCTGTTCTCAAAACCATAGTCTAATGTAAAAACATCAAATAAACAACCCTACTAATAGAGAGAATGAAATAGGAGAAGCATAATTTTAAAACCATTATGTAGTATACAGCAAGATACTATCATGTACAAACAAGCAAAAAGTGTACATAGATTGTACAATATTGGCCCTATTTCTCCAATTACAAAATTAGAGAGACCACTGGATGACAGCCAACAAATTTTCTAATTGCTCATATTTTTGAATTTCAATTGAATAGGATATGTTGGTAATATTAATTTTCATATTAAGAGATATTAAGGAAAAGTAATTGTTACTTCCTGTTATTTTTGTTGTTAGAGGTGGAATTATGTTTGTGTAGGTTTGTTGAAAGATTACTTTCTTGCTTCTTCTAAGGTGTAGTTTTGCTCTTTATGTTTGTGTTTTCCATCTATTATCCTTTGTAGGACTGAATTTGTGGAAAGATACTGTGTAAATTTGGTTTTGTCATGGAATATCTTGTTTTCTCCATCTATGGTAATTGAGAGTTTTACTGGGTATAGGAGTCTGAGATGGTATTTGTGTTCTCTTAGGATCTGTGTGACATCTGCCCAGGATCTTTTAGCTTTCATAGTCTCTGGTGAGAAGTCTGGTGTAATTCTGATAGGCCTGCCTTTATATGTTACTTGATGTTTTTCCCTTACTACTTTTAAAATTCTTTCTTTGTTTTGTGCATTTGGTGTTTTGATTATTATGTGATGGGAGGAATTTCTTTTTTGGTCCAGTCTATTTGGAGTTCTATAGGCTTCCTGTATGTTCATGGGCATCTCTTTCTTTAGGTTAGAGAAGTTTTGTTCTATAATTTTGTTGAAGATTTTTACTGGCCCTTTAAGTTGGGAATCTTCACTCTCTTCTGTACCTACTATCTTTAGGTTTGGCTTTCTCATTGTTTCCTGGATTTCTTGGATGTTTTGGGTTAGGACCTTTTTTCTTTTTTCCATTTTCTTTGACTGCTGTGTCAATGTTTTCAATGGTATCTTCTGCCCCTGAGATTCTCTCTTCTATCTCTTACATTCTTTTGGTGATGCTTGCATCTATGACTCTTGATCTCTTTCCTAAGTTTTCTAACTCCAGGGATATCTCCCTTTGTTATTGCTTTATTGTTTCTATTTCCATTTTTAGATCCTGGGTGGTTTTGTTCATTTCCTTTGCCTGTTTGATTGTGTTTTCCTGTAGTTCTT
The DNA here is from genome assembly GCA_019843855.1 of Hylomyscus alleni. Classification (NCBI taxonomy): domain Eukaryota; kingdom Metazoa; phylum Chordata; class Mammalia; order Rodentia; family Muridae; genus Hylomyscus; species Hylomyscus alleni. Next base: position 6,850 of record JADRCC010162691.1, read on the forward strand.
TAAGGTATTTTTGTGATTCCTCTTTAAGGGTTTCTAGCTCTTTACCTGTGTTCTCCTATATTTCTTTGAGGTTTCTATTTATGTCTTTCTTAAAGTCCTATATCATCATCATGAGAAGTGATTTTAGATCTGAATCTTGCTTTTCCCATGTGATGGTATGTCCAGGACTTGCTATGGTGGGAGAATTGGATTCTGATGATGCCAAGTATCATTGGTTTCTGTTGCTTATGTTCTTAAGCTTGCCTCATGCCATCTGGTTATCTCTAGTGCTATCTGCCCTGGCTATATCTGACTGGAGCTTGTCCTTCCTGTGATCCTGGTTGTGTCAGAACTGCTCAGAGTCAAGCTGTCTCTGGGATTCTGGGATCCTGGGATTCTGGGATCCTGTGATCCTGTGCTCCTTAGAGCACCTACAAGTAGAACTTCCTCTGGATATTATGAAGCTCATTGCAGAGTTTGCTCCCAATGTCTGCTCAGGGCACTGATCCAGACAGATTGGCCTTTATATTTTGATAAGCCTTAATCAGCACAGTAGCTGAGCTATTGTTTAGCATCCATGATGTGGTTAAGCTACCTCCTGCTGATAATCCAGGGTTATTACTTACTAAATTCTGTATTTTATCTTGACATCTCTGGGTCACAGTCCCCAGCTCCTTCTTTATTTGGTGGTCATGCTTCTCTGTCCTTCACTCTTCTCAGGCATCATGTCTCTCCTCCTTCTCCTCTAAGATCTCCTCTTTTCTCCTCCTGGTCCCAAGCCCAGGAATTCTCAAGTCCTCCTTCAATCAGCCCTGCTGGCATCATTATTTACCAATCAAAACCAACTGGGAGCAGTTTCCCAAAAGCTACATGCAGACACCACTCATGTAAGCAGTTTTGGGGACCCAAATTAACATTAGGATACAAGCAGCATTAAGCCAAACCCACTACCTATTTCTTCAAATTTTCTCAGCCACTTTTGTTCCCTGTTGTAAAGCTTAAATATTCTTTATTCTGCACATTTAGTGACTGGATTATTATATGCTAACGGGGTCTCTTTTCTGGTCCAGGTTAATTGATGTTCTTTGTGTTTCTAGTCTTGGTAGATATCTTTTTCTTTAGATTAGAAAAAAAATTCTCGTGTGATTTTTTCGAAAATATTTTCTGTTCCTTTGACCTGAGTTTCTTCTATTCCTATTATTCACACATTTGATCTTTTCACAGTGTCCTAGATTCCCTAATGTTTTGTGCCTTGATCTTTTTACATTCATCATTTTCTTTGACTGAGGTAATCATTTCTTCTATAATGTAACCAATGCCTGAAAGTCTCTCATCCATCTCTTGTATTCTGTAAGTGAGACATGCCTATGAGGTTCCTTGTTGAGTTCCTAAATTTTTCATTTCCAGTTTTATCTGTTTGGTTTTATTTTATTGATGCACTTATCAGTTTTCTTCATTTCATTCTACTTCTTGTGCTTTCATATATTTCATTAAGGAATTTATTCATATTGTCCTTAAAGTCTCTGAGAGTATTAATAATGTCTATTTTGAAGTCTTTGTCTTGTGCTTCAACTATATTGCATCTCTAGGAGTCTACTGTAGAAGGATTGTTGAGCTCTAGGGTAGACATAATGTCTTGGCTATGGTGATGGTACTTTCAAGGCATCTGGGTTTGGAATGTGTATAATACTCTGTACCTCATGGTGTCATTTTGGTTAGGTTTTCCATTCCTTCATGCCTATTGCCCTCTCTAGATCTTAGGAATGTGTGGATGCTGTAGATTTATTGATAGGGAGTCCTTCTGAGCTACTGACATATCTGGCCTCTCAAGGTCTACAGTAGAAAATGTATCTTGTAATGGGAACTGTCACACTGAAAGGGGGATAGGCTAGAGGGGGGATCTGAGAGGGTCACAGGAGGTAACATAAATTTGTCATAAGAATTTATAGGCTCTAAAAGAAAAGGAAGGAGAGAAGGAAGATGGGCCCTTACAAGTGGTTTTCTCCAGGGAAGGCATGAGCCTGAGGATTTGTAAAAGGAGAAGAGGTTGGAACATAAAGATCACCTGCCTGATTTCAAGGCCAGTATGGCAAATAGGTTTCCAGGGAGGAAGGAGTGTGGCTTTATTCATGATATCAGGTCCCAAATGTAACACTAATAAACAAAAGACATTATTTCATGTCTCAGAATGCTTCTTTGAATCTAGAATAGATTTTCTATGTTCACGCTCTAGTTACAAACTGATTTTCTTCCTAATTCTATTGAATGACTAGGTGCTGTCATTCACATTACTCCAAATATTTTAATTCATCTTTGAATGATATAACGATATTTTAATTTCAAAAATTAAAAGAATCACACAGCACAGACATCACTCCAAGTTCTTGCAATCTGTGTTATTAGTCTCAGTGTTCTACTGTGTCTCGAGTCTGCAGTGTCCATTTTCTGGAGAGCTAAATTCTTGTAAGACTTCTTGGCAGCATGGAAGAAAATAAAAACCCTACCTCAAGTATCTGTTATTTAGAAAATTCTTCTAAGCCATCTGACTTGCTATGCTCTGCATTACCACTTCCATGTCATTGCAGGGTGAGTACAGAGATAGAGAAGTCACTGAGTCAAACCCAAAAACACAAACCACAAAAGCCATATTTTTAAACCATAATCCTTTAAAACCAGGCCCAAAATTATTTTTATTTTATTTTAAATTTATGAAAACTTTATTATAAAGAACTTATAAATAATAATATTTAATAATAAAAATAATATTTTTTGTAATTTAAAATCCCCAGATGTTCTTATAAATAATCCTTGTTTAAAGCACTAATTAGAGATTATTTAAAAAGCAATATGTACAGGACTGCCATATATCAATGCATATGATAACCCTTCAAGGATGACTTCATATATAATATGACACTTTAAATATCCTTTCATCATTATTTAAAGTGTTGAAAGTTAGAAACAACTTAGCAACAGTGGTTACTGGTCAAATTTAAGTTTTACTTTGAAATGGCCTAGTTAAAAGTTCACAGTAAAATATCATGTGGAAAATGTAATATTGAAAAGTGTAGCAGTGGTGAGAGGAAATGTACAGTATCTAAAGAATACAGCAACATACATAGAGATGTGAGCATGAAGGCCAGCCACACTTTCTATAGGCTAAAGCACTAGGTCTGACCTAGACATGTTCTAAAATATCAGCTTCTCATCAAACTAAAACTAATCTACTAAAACTGAGATCTATTTGAACATATATCACACATTTTTGTCTGTCATGAGCTATAATGCGGTCAAATAATTTGGTCTCTAGAAACAGATGACAGTGAATATGTCTTAAGAACAAGAACTTAAAACAGACATTCCATATATGGCATATCTTGTTCTAATTCTCAGAAAATAATTCCTATAAGAAAAGTACAAGTTAATAGTATAAATGAGTTTAGAAAGAGAAATTGATTTTTCTAATGAAACAATTCTGCAGTTCACATCAAACATTTATAATAACCTTTTTACTTTAGCTTGATGCAAAGTCTACAGTAGTCAAAAATAGATATGAAAATTACTGCTATTTCACAAGAGATCCAGAAGTCACAGTAACCCTCACTTTTTAATTTATACCGAGTATCAAATATTACAGTCACTGTTGGGATACAGGCACTCAAAGCCATAAGCCAAATCGAGTTTCTCAGAGAGATATAGCATTAGAAATCTGAGTTTACTTGATTTTCAGCCATAGTGGGAAGCATTCATGGGAAGCACTACATGATCCCTGAGCACCAAAAACACGGCATAGAGAAAATAGATCATTGTGAAAATTCATTATTTGTTATTCTTTTCAGGAATATTCACAAATTAGTGACCCACAAAGATAAATGTTAATCTTGTGACTCTCCTTAAAGATCTTCAAAATTGGCCTGCCAGAAAAATCTACAAAAGCTGAAACTTGTCATTCCCTGGCAATATCCTTTCTTCTTCACTCATTCAAGAAAATGTACTTCAGAGAGCCAGTAGCTCCAGGCCTCATTAGGCTATGGTAGACAGATAAAACCTACTAGCAATACTGATTTCCTTGACATTCTACATATGGTAGGCTGACCCACGGCCACACGGTGAATGTATAGTAACCACGAGTACATCAGGCTACACAGCAAAAGGGAATCACAGTTTAAGAGGGAATTAAGGCTTTTTATCAGGTGAACTCTTGGGTTACCTGAGTGTGACCCACAGAGCACATGAGCCCTTATCTATGAAACACAATGTCTGAAAGTTCAGAGTGAGAAAAGATAACATACTGCTGGCTTTGAAGAATTAAGACAGCCTTGAGTCCTGGTGGCAGATGCAATGATTTTTTTTACTTTACTCCCCAAGAAGAATCCATTGGCCAACACCTTGACCTTACTGCCAAGACCTGTGTCAGATTACTGAACTCCAGGACTGTGAGATGAAAAGCATGCATCACTTAAGCCACTGAAGAGATGGAAGATTGTTACATCAGTAATAGGAAACCAAATACTGATCACAGTGAAAGAGGTGGAGCAATCAAATTTCTAAGTAAAATAACCCTAGAGATCTAAGTAAGCAAAAAATGATTGCCCCGTGAAACTATAGCCCTTTGAAAAATTAAATAAGCTATTAGTCATGGAATGTAAAAAATAATTTTAAAAAAATGTAATTTTTAAAATCAATCTATTTATTGTCAAGCTAAGCCTTAACTAAACTTTCTTTGAGGGGTCCCACATAGAAAACAAGACAAATATCAAAGTGCCTTAAGCATAAGTGTTCTGCTGAATGTTTTTAAATTTTATGATTTTGTAAACATTTGTCATGTCCTGTACATGCATTTTTCCCTTGGCAATGTAAGTGTTAATTTCATATGCAACTTGACTGGGCTATTGCTTGTATTTGTATTTCCAGATGACAGTCAGAAAATGAAAAAAAAAAATAAAACATGAATGTGGACTGAGGGAAAACTTTCTCCCCTCTATCTTCTAGCTCAGATATCTTCCATCTTTTTTTTTTTCAGAGGAGAACTCAGGCTGGAACTTATGCCATCAGCTCTTCTAGCTCTCTGGCTAAATGATTATAGATTATGGGACTTGTTAGCTTTTGTAAATGTATAAACCAATTCCTTATAGTAAACATCTTTATAAACACTAGTATTTCTGACTGAAAATTTGAATATATTATGCCTTATATAGTGTATATGTGTACATACTAGTACATGCTACATCATGTGTGTATGTGCATTTTCTATTTCTCTATAAGACCTAATAAATGTACAGTGACTGTAGAAAGAGACTCTATATGGCAAACCAAGAAACACAAAGAGGCAGATCCCATGAGATATTCTCCACCAAGAGAGGAAAGCGATGGGGGATTGAAGAAAGAAGTAGCATGGTAAGACTTGAGTTATGAGTTTTAAAGTCACCCTTCTGGATACTAGGATAAACACAGACAGCAGTGGGGAGAGAGAGAGATCAGTCAAGTGGCTCTTCTTGCATACATACAAGAGTATTTTGGATCACACTGAGAGATTAGAGCAAGGAAAAAGCTGTATAAAAAAGTCAAAGAACTAGTGAAATGCAATAAAAGGGTTAGGGAGGTAGCTTACTGATAAAGTGCTTGTCACACAAGCATGAAAACCTGATTCAAGTTTATTCTCATGCTTCCCCTTCCTCCATCATTATCAGAGCTGTGGATCCTGAACCACACAGGTAAGCTTTCTTTCCCTCACCCATCTTCCCGGCTCTCTGAGTCCTCTGTGTCAAGTCAGGGTACTGTGGTCAGCCTGCTAGCCCAGGGAGACTCCCATTCTGCCAATTCTAGACCCACCTGCATTGGACCTCAGGATCCTCAACCACACAGACCTGCAGGTCCAGAACCATACAGTCATGCCAGTCTAGAACCATACAGCCCAAAGATAACCATCAGAGACCTTCTACAGCAGGACATCCAGGTTCAGCCACTTCCCAATACATATTACAACAAGAACATCCAAGGAGCAAGACTTTCGAGCCGGCTAAAGGCCCTTGAAAGAACAAAATCAACAACAGCCGGAGCAATCTGACACCTACAAAGCACCGCAAAGAACCCCACTACAACAACCCTGGATATCCTAACAGAGCTAAAACACAAGAAAATGGCCTTAAATCCAATCTTACAAATGATAGAGGCCTTTCAAGAGGAAATGAATACATCTTTTAAAGAAATACAAGAAAATACAATCAAAAATATAGGGGACTTTAAAGAGGAAACAAATAAATCCCTTAAAGACATATAGGTAAAGAGAATAAATAAAATTTCGCAAGAACTGAAAGTGGAAATAAAAGCCATAAAGAAAACACAAACAGGAAATTCTGCAGATTGAAAACCTAGGGAAAAGAACAGGAACAACAGATGCAAGCATCATCAACAGAATACAATAGATGGAAGAACCTCAGGCACAGAAAATACAATAGAAGAAACTGATAATATCAGTCAAAGAAAATGTTATATCTAAGAAATTCCTGGTACAAAACATCCAGGAAATCTGGGATACCATGAAAAGGCCTAACTTAAGAATAGTAGGAATAAAAGGTGAAGAGCCCCAGCTCTAAGGACCAGAAAAAAATTTCAATAAAATCATAGAAGAAAACTTTTCAAATCTAAAGAAAGAGATGCCTATGATTATTCAAGAAACTTATAGAACACCAATTAGACTGGACCAAAAAAGAATACCCATTGCCAAATAATAATCAAAGCCATAATTTACAGAACAAAGAAAGAATATTAAAAGAATCAAAGGAAAAGGCCAACTAACTGACAGGCAGATTGATCAGAATTACACCCGACTTCTCAAAAGAGAAGCTAGAAGGGCCTGGACAGTTATCTTGCAACCTCTAAAAAAAAAAAA
>JADRCC010162694.1:0-13901 GCA_019843855.1 Hylomyscus alleni
TCTCTCTCTCTCTCTCTCTCTCTCTCTCTCTCTCTCTCTCTCTCTCTGTCTCTCTCATTCTTCATGTTTGTGGTTCTAGAGGGAAGATAATAACATATCCAATTTATGTGCCCTAGATACTATCTATGACTATGAACACATACAAGCTAACAGTGGTAGAGTTCTTGACTAATGTGCACAAAGTCTTGGATTTGAGCCTCAGCTCTATGTAAATTTGGGCATTGTGGCACATGGCATATGCCTGTAATTTCAGCACTGAAGAGGTAAAGTCACGGTAATTTCAGAAGTTTAAGGCCAACTTCTAGCATGTAGTGAGTTTGAAGCTAGCATGGGATACAAGATATCCTGTCTTACAATAACCAATACACAAATGAATACTAAATATAGAAAATAAAAACAATCACATTTATGAAAATGTATTGTGATGTTAGTAAAATGTGAATATTTTATGTTAGCAAACTTTATTTTCTATTGTATTTTTCTATGCATTTATCTTTGTAAATAAGGAAATTAAAAAGCAGTTACACCTATTTACAAATGTATAATATCAAAGATCATGTGCTTTTTAATAGTCTATGTCCATTCTCTGTAAGGTTCTTCCCAATTATATTAATTACTTAAATATTAGTAAAGAATTTTAATATTAGCTGAAAATGAGTCAAATAATAAAATGCTTTTGTCTAAGAAGATGACTTTAATAATAAAATATGATTACCCAAAGCATATGAGTAACTTCATTTTAGTTCAGAATAAAGGGAGACTCTATCAGAAAAAAATGATATGATTAAAAGTGTCAAAGATAGAGAATGCTTCTCATTAGACTGGCTTGTATATAATTCTCCCAGGTTGCTTTGATCTAGCTACTGTTTTCACAGTATCTATTTTAAAACATTTTAAGGGTTACTTAGGGCAGGATCTACCAGCTAATAAGACCTTAATTTTTGTTATTTCCATTTAACATTATTCCCAAGGATTTGTTCAGTATTATATGTATAGACAATTATGTAGAGAAGACCAAAGATTAGCAATTAACAAATGACCAAATCATTTGTTATTGTCATATAAAATCTGGAATGCACAAAACTTGTCTGTATTGAAATCATCATTATTGTTATAAAGAATGCTCAAGAATAATTCTTTGATTCACCACTAAAATAGATAATGAACAAGAAAGATTTGTTTTCACTTTTAATGGTGAGTCAGAGTGTAGTTACTTACACTTTTGAACTTTACTACTCCAAAGGGAGTGGATTAAAGTTCTGGCATCTGTTAGAATATCAAGTAGTTAATTGTAATAGAAAGGACCTATAGAAATTGATGTTGTGTATGTGACACTAATTTAAATCTAGAACCAGCTATCTAACTGCATTAGTGTCTATAATGAATAACTAGTCAGTGGCTTTATAAATTGATTCTTATATCTTCAATTGATCTGTAACAGACATACAAATTCATTAATGATTTGTAATAGTAATTACATACCTAAATAATACTAAATAAGCTGGAATTAATTCTATCTAAAAGGTGTACATGGAAATTTATATGACTCACACACACAATTTGTATGCTCATATATTACTTGGCATAGTAAATAGTGTCTTACTATTACATATGATATATGTAAACCTACCAAGCATATTAAGTTACTAATTTTCAATTTCATCAATCCTCTTTGTCTTAGTAATATTTTTCATGAAAAAATATTGGTCTGTGACAGACAAGTGAGATCAGAAGAAACTATACAGACTGAGTGCAAAAGAAGTACTATGAGACAGAAGTACTAGCAGACCAGCTTGTGTACCCACGGATGATGCATGAGATTGATTATGAAATGCCGATGGCTGTAGGTGACAGCATAAATTGTTGGAGTATATGCTTCTGAAGGTCTCCACGTGTCTTATTTCCAATAACAATCTGATAACCAAGAAACTCTGACAGATCCTGATTTGCTTAAAATCTGAGTACTCCCTGCTGATCCTTTACCAGGGTTCCATGGCAATCTCAAATACTTCTGTGGTTAGAAATGGATAAGTGTTATAAATATGCAGTAAATCATCCCTTTTATACTCTCAAAATAATATGATTTACAGCAATTAAAATTTCAGCTATGAATTAATCTGACAATATGGTCCTTTAGAAATTTGTAATTTTATTAAATAATTGAAGAAAGGACTGACAAATACAAGAGTCTTCTGAATTTGAAATTCTCACCCCATGATATTGTTTTCCACCCAAGCAATCTAGGACCTAATAGTAGTCACAAGAACTGTGGGGATTCATGCAGAAGCTATCAAGCTAATTCTAAAACTGAGGGTGAACTGATGTATATCAAATTATCCTCGAGAAGGAAGAACCATAAATATGGCCACATAAACAGATCATTATAAAGCTACACTAATTAGAGAAATATTTACATGTAGTGACATAGTACAAGTATATATAATACTAAAAAAAGAACATTGAATGTTTTTTTTATCTTAACCTAAAACAATTATATGACTAAGAAAGCCTACTAAGAGGTTTTTGTATTAGAAATGAAAGCACATATCCACGAACAAACCTGTTATTCATTAAAGCTATTGTGTTTTGCATGTGTTTGGAAAATACTCCTTGAGGGGTTAGGACAAAATAATTATATAGCTGAGCATGGGACCCAGAGAAGGAATTAGTATAATATGTGAGAGGCATTAGTTGGTTACAGAAAGAATTGAGTTGTTACACACAGCAAGACTGACTCCTCCTTGCATTTTAAATTCCTCTTTTATCATTTTATCATGTTGTCATTCCCTTTTTCTCTCTCTCTCAGCATCATCATTACATGATAAAGATGCCATTGGCATGTTATTATTCAACCTACAGAATTGTATACTAAGCACTTTTGTTTACAAATTTCCAAATTTCAGATAATTTCTTTTACTAATGGGATGAGATAACAAGTATGTTTTATGGTTAGTCATTTTAATATGTGTATCAAATTTGAATATATCACATTCTTCAAGATCTTAGTGGCTATAACACAATCAATTAGTAAACAATATTTTCAGTGCTTCTAATGCTTCATTGAAATTTAACAGAATGTTGAGAATATTTGAAAAATAACACATAAATAAGCAACTGTATTTCAGAATTTCTTGGTAAGAATTTTCTTCCAAAATATATGGTTATATATTATGTGACCAAATTTCAAATCTTGGAGGAGAGAAAAGAGCGATAAAGAGGGAGATGGAGAGAGAGAGAGAGAGAGAGAGAGAGACAGAGACACAGAGACACAGAAGAGAGTGAGAAAGACAGAGACAGAGAGAGACAGACGGAGAGCAAGAGACAGACTGAGAGACAGAGAGACAGAGAGACAGAGAGAGACAGAAAGACAGAGACAGAGACCAAGAGCAAGCAAATAGTATTGTACAATCTGTATTCAATTGAATGTAAGCTAGGAAGCTAGGAAACCAGAGTGAAAAAAACAAAAAAAACCAAAAAAACAAAAACATAAAACATTCTTCTCTTTGGTAAGAAACTACTACCATTCCCAAGGCATTCTATTTCCAAAATTTGAAAATGCCTGTAACATTTATACTCTGAACATTCTTCTAAATCAACTTCAAGTACTTAGGAATGCAGCCATTAAAAAGGTTCTCCAATTAAATCCGTTAAAAAGAACAAAAATACCTGATCTATTTAAGTATATGACTTGCTTATGACTGTCCTGGAATCAAATGGGCGTAATCGCTCAACTAAGAAAGGAGAATTCTGCTAATGGAAAATTACAAAAAATGTAGCTCATTAAGAATAAATAATAATTTAGAAAACATTTATACATAACCCAAGGAAAAAAAAGTGCTGAAGTTTGGCTTTCTCAATTGTTATACTGAATGAAGTGAACATTTTTTGGCAATTTTTAGACAATTACTTATACTTATAGTTTGATTTACTACACATTTTTCCGAAATCTATTGAATAATTTTGTGTGCATTTTTATTATTTTTGGATTGTTGGTGTATCTGGAAATAAAGTAGATGCTAATGGTACCAAGGGGATCTATGAATATATTCAAATGTCAATCACATAGTTTGAAAATCAACAAGAGATTTTTTAAAAAGTATATTAATGATCTCTTTTGTTAACATTCCATGTACTTTCCTGTAGATGCCAACTCAACCTCTCTCCATCCCATGATTTGGATAGATGATATCTTCATCAATGGGGCCTCACTGTCAGTTTGTAGAGAGCAACTTATAGGTTTGACAACATCAAGCTTTGTTTGTGGATTTCCATGTGTCCACCTTGGCCAAGAAGTCAATTAGAAATAATTCAAACCTGATAAAGGAGTTTCTTTAGAGAAAAAAAAATGGTCATTTAGAACTCTGTTTCACCCATTATCCAAATTGTTTAATATATATTTTAAGAAACTGTTACCATACCATAAATCAAATGTAGTTTAATTTGTTCTCTCTCTTTCGGTCTCTGTCTCTGTCTCTGTCTCTGTCTCTGTCTCTCTCTGTCTCTCTCTCTCTCTCTCTCTCTCTCTCTCTCTCTCTCTCTCTCTCTCCCACCTCTGTATTCCTTCCCTTCACACTTTCACACTTTCTTCTCCTCCCACATTAGTCCTGCTCCAGTCCTACGATCATCCTGAATCTGTATCTCTCTTTCCTAAGGAGATCTGTTTATGCCCTTTAGTTCTCAACCTACCTAATACTGTGACACTTCAAGTTGAGGTGACCCCCTGCAACCATAAAATAAATTTGCTTCTACTCCATAACTATAATTTTGCTACTGTTAAGAATTATAATATAAATTTTTGATATGCATGATTTCTGATATGAACCCCTGGGAAAGGGTCATTTGTTCCCAAAGGTGCCATGACCCACAGGATGAGAACCATTGCTCTAATCCCTAACCTATAGCTAACCTCTGCTGTACTATATATAGACTGTAACATGATTATCATTGACTTAGTCACTAACATCCACATGTAAGTGAATACATACCACATTCTTCTTTCTAGTTCTGAGTTACCTCAACCCTGATGAGTTTTTCTATTTCTATGCATTTGCCTGCAAATGAAATGCTATCATTTTTGAATAGCTGAGTAATATTTTATTGCATAAATGTATCATATTTTCTTTATTCATTCTTCTGTTGAGAGACATCTAGGTTGTTTCCAATTTATGACTATTATGAACAGAACAGCAATGAGCATATTTGAGCAAGTGTCTCTGTGGTACATTGAAGTGTTGTTTGAGTATATGCCTAAGAATGGTATAGCTAGATCTTGAGGTCAATTGTATCCTCTTTCTGAGGAATCACCCACCACACTGATTTCCATCCTGTCTGTAAGAGGTTGCACTCTCACCAGGAGTGGATGAGTGTTCCTCTTATTCTACGCCCTTGCTAGCATTAGCCCTATGAGGCACAAACACCAAGACAGTCACAAATCCTTTAATCTACAGTAGTATATTTTCCTGCCAGATATGCTAGGGCAATGGTGGCACAAAGGTTTAGGAGTAACCAAAGAATAACTGATTTGACTTAGGATGCACTCCATGAAATGAAATTCATACCTCATACTGCAACAGTGACAAAGAACCAGAGACAAATAGCCCAGGGACCTAAGGTGAAACCAAATTATACTAGTCTAAGAAAAAATTAATAAACAAGTAAAACATAATGATAAAATGACTCCTGATGGTAAACTATTATACTCATAGATGAGTGGCTTGTTTTTCTATCATGGAAAAGCTTCTTCTTTCAGGAAAAAGAAACAAATATAGAAGTCCACTGGAAGGCATTATGCAGGCAGTGAGAGACTTTGGAACACTCAGACTTACACTGTATATGGAAATCTTTATCAAACCCTTCTGTTTAGTGTTCAGGGAACCCAACAGGAGAACTAGGCAAAGTGTAAGAGCTAGATGGGATGGGAAACAACTAGGTAACAAGTCCCTACAAACAAACATTTGTCGACACCACTCTAGAGGTAGTAGGTCTTGGAAGAATGAAGCCCATAAATGAGGTACATTGAAATACCATGCAATAGCTTAGAACTTATAAGTTATAATGAATAACTTATTCAGAGAATTTATTCTCTGAAGGTTACAATAAATTGCATGAATAATGTTCTCATAAGTTCAAACTATCCCAGTTGTTCCAATACAGAACACAAGGACAAGCTACACGTAGGAAAATCATGTTTTTCCATGGAGCTATATAAACATTTAATTGAATAACACCAACAAGCAATAAAGAATAATCTGAAGTAAATTCCCTCCTATCTTCAACACCTGGGAAGATCACAAAAATATTCCAAGAAAAATTCCATTTTTTTAAAAACAATGAGACTCTTTTTTTTTCAGAATTTTGACACCACCACTCAGAAATCTCTTCTCATGACTCTCTTCTTGGACTGTCTTCCAACAATGTCATGTGAAGCAGCGTGCACATGGTCTTCATGGATCTGCGTTAGGTCCTCTGTGTACACACTATGCCTACATGTTTAGTGTTATTAGGGGATTCCTGAGTGTATGGACCCATGATTCCTGATGCTTGTGCCTTCTATTGGACTCTTTTCCTTCTAGTGGTTTGCTTGTCCAACTTTAATGTGATAGGCTTGGTTTTTTTAATATTTTTTTGTTATAGTTTAAAAATGCTTTTTAGAAGCTTGTTCTTTTCTATTGAGAGACAGAAAAGGAGTGGATCCAGATGGGAGTGGAGAGGAATGGAATTGTAACTGGGAGGAGAGGAGAGAGGGCAAATCCATAATCAGAATGTACTTTGTGTAAAAAAGTATCCATTTTAATGAAAGAGAAAAATTAAAAATAATTAAGAACCTCACATTGATATGTACTAATTTTGTTTCTTCATATAAAATATTTGTTTTTAAAGGTGGTATAGTGAAATTTTTAAAACTCCAATTGATTGCTATATAATATCTGATAATTACATCATGTGAATTATTCACTTTAAAGCTTAGTGATATTATAAAATTAAACATTATATATATATAAATTATATATTATATATTATATATAATGTATTATATATTTTAATATATAATTATATGTTATATAATATTACATATTATATATAATATATTATATTATATATATATAATTGCCAAACAACATTTACTGGAATTTTAGTTTTCCTAAACGTATAGTCATATGTTGGACAAAAACAATCCTATATTTTGGCATTCAGGACTCATAGGAATTCAAATAAAGACAACACCATTAATATTTTGAATTTTTGAGTGAAAATATTTTAGGAAATGAAGAATTGTCAGATTCTTACTCAAATTGCCTTACCATTTCACATGTAAACAGTAAAGTCACCATTTTGAAAATCTAACAAACAAAACTAAACAGAACCATGTGTTGATGTACTTTGAGAGAAGTTTCTTTTCCAGGTGTGTGAAGAAGTGCTGCAATTTTCCATTTTTCACAGCTCATGTCTAACAACAGCAAGAGAGTAAAGAAAGGTGCAGCTAAATTGGGAAGCCTCACTATTCTGTATGCACTGGCATAAGTTACTATCTTGGTTTATGTAGATGAGACAATTGATCTAGAAGAAAATCAACTAAGTCAGTCTACTGGATCACTCACCACATCCTGAAGTATGTTTACATATTGGACCTTAGAGTAGTATCACCTCAGGGTGTAGTATCCTAAACATGGCATCAGTGATGACTGGACTTCTTTCTCTATTACTTGTTTTGACTCAAAGAATGGCAGTTAAAGAAGATACTTATCCTTCTGCATTCTATTCTTTGTTTGATTGTTTAGATTTAAAAAAAAATTCAAAATGAATGACTCTTTTGTGGTATGAGGGCAGTCTGTTTTTAAACCTTCTATTTTGGATGTGGTTTGACAGCAATGGGCTTCTTGACTTTCTGCAGTATGGAGTAGAGGCCACTTTTCACATGAAAATCTGTGATCTTTGAATCCTTAGGTGCAATTGTGAAGATCACGTCTAGAGCTCAAGCTCCTAACCCCAGTCTTCATCTCCTCTTATGCGTTCTATTTCTCCCTCGGCTGCTTCTTATTCATGATTCACAACATCACTTTGTGTGCATGTGGGACAGCTTGGGGTGGAGTCTCCATTTGCCTCTTCATGTTTTAGTAGCTTATAGAGAATGGTGGCTTTTTTCCCTCTGTTCCGTCCCACCACTGCCACTCTCCTTGTGTATATTCACCTATGGTAATATCTCTTCCAGTTTCATGCCACACTTGACCTCTCCCTGTTTATCTATTGTTGTCTATATATTTCCGTGGCCTATACCCATTCTCCCAATCCCTTATCTAAGTGCATACAGATGCTAAAATGTCGAAACCCAATAAGAGAGACTATATTTAATTTTTGTCTTTTGTAGAGTGGGTTACTTCACATAATAATATCCAAGTTGATGAATTTCTCTGCAAGCTTTATAGTTTCATTCTTATTAGCTGAGTAAAGTTCTATTGTTAATAAGTTCATATATCCATTATCTGTATTTGTGTTTTTTCAAATAATTTATTTTATTATTCTATTATTCTTTCTCTAGACACTTTTGTGCATTGTGTTGCCTTAATAAAAATTAAATGTAACAAATGGTTTTATATACCATACACACACACACATACACACACACACACACACACACACATATATATATATATATATATATATATATATATATATATATATCAGTCTTTGAAAATACCAATGTTTGTAAAGTGTGCTTGTTATATAAATATGAGTTTCTAAATTTGATTTCCAAAATCAAAACAAAAAATCTGGGAATGATGCTGTCCTTTTATAATCTTAACTCTGGGATTGCAGAGGCAGAAAGCTTCATGGAATTTGTTAGCCACACATTGGTGTGAAACCTCACAAAGGACAAGATGGGTGCTCACTTAGCCTTCACAATCACATGTACATACATATGTGCAATCCCTCACACACAAACAACTGAAAATAACACACACACACACACACACATTGATGCAAAGGGCATCACTATTTTTTATTAAGATAATAATAATGCACACATGATTGCTATTACTTTATTATCAACTTGTATTTAAAATAATATATTAAAAACTAGAAAACAAGAATAATAAGCTGTTAGAGAATTTTATAAGCTATGACACATGCACACTCATAGATATTTGCTTATCTAATCAAATGATTTTTCTAAACATTTGCATTGAAATTATCAGTTTTTACTATTTTTTTGTGGTTGGTATAGTATAACTTCGTGTGAACTTTAAGAATTTAGAGGAATTATGAAGAAACAGCTTTTGAGAAAAAAAATCATCGCATACTGGCTCCTCTATAACGCTTTATGAGGGATAACTTTCAGGGATAACAAGTCTGTGAGATGCACAGTGCAGGATGCGATTACTGCTGACCTTTCACAAGGCATCCTCTCCGAGTACACCCCATGGCTAAGTCAGCGCAGAGACAAGTCAAAAAGGACCCAGAAGTTCAGAATACACAAAGTACAACCCACAAACCTCCAGAAACTCAAGAAAAAGGAAGATATTTCATTCCTTCTTGAAAGGGGGGAACAGAATACCTATGCAAGGAGTTGCAGAGACTAACTATGGAGCAGAGACTGAAGGAAGGGCACTCCAGCCTGATATAGCTGTCTCCTGAGAGGCTCTGACAGTACCTGACTAATACAGAGGTAGAGCCTCACAGCCATCCATTGAACTGAGTGCAGGGTCTCCAATGAAGGAGTTAGAGAGGGAACCAATGGAGTTATAAAGGGTTTGCAGCCTCTTGGAATGAACAACAATATGGACTGACCAATGCCCTCAGAGCTCCCAGGGACTCAATCACCAACCAAGGACTATACATGGTGGGACTGATTGTTCTGGCAGCATGTGTATAGTAGAGGATGGCCAAGTTGGTCATCAATGAGAGGAGAGGCCCTTAGCCCTGTGAAGGTTCTGTGCCCCAGTGTAGGGGAATGACAGGGCTGATAAGTGGGAGAGGGTGGGGTGGCAGGCATGGGGAGGGGGGAGGCAACAGGGGTTTGTTCTGGTTGTTTTTGTTTATTCATTAAAAAGAAAAAAAAAGGACAACTAGACTAAAAATGGTCAAGGTTTAAATATTCATATGTGTGAAGCCTAAGAGACATAGATAGCTAAAATAACTGAATGTTCTGCTGCTATGGTGGTACATGGCTACAATCCTGGTCCTATGGAGTCTGATTGAAATTTGAGATCTTCCTCTTCTGAGTAGAAAGACTCCATCTCATAAATCACATCCAAAACTATACTTATTAAATTCATAATAGCATTAGTAAAGAAGTTTCCTTCATAAATGTGCATCTTATTCTCCTTTGAACCTGGTAAATATGTTACTGATAAGGTAAAGTGAAGTTTCCAAATATGATTTTTAAAAGGGTTTGAGTTGATGAAATTTCTAGATTATCAAGATGAGCTCTATACAATTCTAAGTGCCCTTTTGTCCAATAGGCCTGTAACTAGAGTGTTATAATGGTAAGACAGAACATGAGGCAGGAGCTGGAGTGATTCAGGGAAATGACCTTGATCTAAGGAGTGTGAGGGTTCAGAAAACAAGAGAGTTTTCCGAGGAAAGGAAGTCAATGACAGTACCAGGCTCCTTGAAACTGATTTTGTAGTTCTCATCTCCAGAACTCAGAGAAAACAAATGGATATGCTATATATTCATAATATTTGTGACACTGTAACAACAGACTTGGAAAACTAATATACATATGTAAAAATCTATCCCGAAGAAAAAAATATAGAGAAATTAGAAAGGCCTCACCCAGTCTGTGATATTCCTCTTTCCTTTTAAGAACATTTGAAAAACTGATAATAAAATTTACCTATATCTACAAAGTTTAACATTCCTACTGGGATGAAAAATAATGTTCTTGGTGCATTTTACATTCCCCCCCAAATGTCCTCACAGTTTTGTTTAGTTCTGATGGATTAATCTAATTAATGCTTTCATAGTTCAGAAATATTAAGATTTTTGACATCTTTCATGACTACCATTTCAGACAATATAGCATCATAAAATTGATTCTGTGTAATATCAAAGATATAAACTTGAAAAATTATAAAATAAAACTATCACAGAACTTTGGGTTTAAAGTTGCAAGAGTTAAAACAAGAAATGGAATTTGGAAATTCAAGTGCTGTAAAGCCTTCTTTAACTTTGTACACACAAACTGTTGTAACCAAATAACTAACTCACTGGGTCACATATGCGAAAATGAAATCATATTAAAATTTCTCATTCTTAAAGTAAAATCATCCTCTTTGTTGTAGACTTTCATATGTTTAAATGATTCCATTATGTTCTTCATAATCAAACTAGAAATACTGAAATTTTAGAAATGCAAAATCTATTTTAATTCAAAATATATGAAAAATTAAAGTGAATTGGAAATCTAATTTACAATTTTATTGAAAAAAATTTTCATGTAACTTATTTTGATCATGATTGCCACTTGTGTATCTTCTCCCAGATACTTCTCACCCTCCTACCCATTCAACTTTGCATCTTATTTTTCTCTTTAAAAAGCAAGGAGGAAAAACATTAAAAAGAACAAACAAGCCAACAAAAAGAGAATAAAATCACGGGAAAGCATGATTAACACACATACACAAAGAGAGAGTGAGAGGAAGAGAAAAATGAAGAGAGAGCAAAAGCGAGATTGAGAGAGAGTTACACTTCAAAGCAAAATCCATAAAACCACCAAATTAGAATATACAATACACAAGGAAAAAAAACCCAGTAAGGTAAAACGGCCCCACCAAAGCAAAAGCAAAGCTTAACAGTAAATTTGCTTTAAATCCAAAGAATAATTCAACCTCATTGTTTACATGTAAAATTCAAATCCAAACATTTATGATGCATGACATATTAATAATATTTCAGATACTGTTCATAAAGAATGTATATCTGAATATTATTAGTAATCAAAAGTTATAAATTAAATATATCTATCACTGATAAATTCAACAACAGAACAGATTTTCATGTGTTTTTTTTTTAAGTTAAGCCACATAGTGTCATTCTATTTTCCATCTTTGAATAGAGATTTTTATTATTGTTCAGTCATATAAATTAGCTCAATAAAGGCATTTTTACAATGGACCTCAGCCAATCTCTTTGAGTCATTCTCTTTTTCCAGAACTGGACCTTCCTATATCATTTGTCAATGAAATTAATTAATTAATTAATTTATTTATTTGTGGCTGAGGTAAAGCGGAATCATTCTTGGTTTTGTTTTCTGCTCAAATCTGTCTTATTTCCTTCAGCTTCATGTTTTCTGTCTCCCTCAAAATGAAAATAACAGCAACAACAAAAATCAAAAATCACCACACACACACACACACACACACACACACACACACACACACACGGTATATGATATGATTTGTGTTGCTCAACTGCTCTTTCTGACCTGGAGTCCTACCCTGCCATCCGGTGTATATACTCAGTGTGATTCTACTAAAGATAACTGTCTTCAATCAGCTATGAATCAAAAATAGGTTCCTGTCCACTTTGCCTTTGTTACGTCGAGATTTGTCTGGCTTGAATTCACACAGGATTTGTGCCTAGTGCCCCCTTCTTTGTGAGGTCATGTGTGCAACAGACCTATTGTATATGGAAAACACTGTTCCTGTGAAATCATTTACTGCCTATGCTCTTTTAACATTTTCACCTCGTTTCTGTGCAGGAGATGTGCTTGTTTGTTTTTCTGTTCTGTTTATGTTATTGTTTGATTGTTTTTTAACTATGGTAATTTACTTAATAAAAGTAAGCTTTTTTTCAGAGCCCATTTTAGGGCATGTGGGATATGTACTACCACATGGCCATAAGAATAGGTGACATCGGGCATGCTCAAACCCTGGGAATCTCAGAGATCTGAGAAGACAGGAGTAGAGCTGTCCCTCAAAACCTCCATTGCCTGCTCTGGAACACCAAGTGAGAGGACCATGGGTACTCAGTAACGTAGCATAGCACCTGGAGTTCTCCATACTAAGTAGGTTTCTAGACATCCTTAGCCTTCATCCAATGATGCTCCTTTCCTGGAAATTCTTAAGCCCTTCCCCCTCAAAGTGTACACTCCGAATAAAGTGTGTACGTTCACATCTATCCCCAGTAAAATAAAAAACATGACAAGCTGAGATCATCTCAGTGAGCTGCTTCATAAGAGATTGCCACGGGGAAGGCCTTTACCTACAAGAGCAGCAACACTGAAACTCAAGGTCTTTCTCTTCTCTCCTCTGGTACTCTGCACTCACTCCCAACTGGACTGAATGCTGTTCTTCTCGGGCTCTGCTTTCCCCTTCCTGCTTGATGTGCAGACACACTGAGGGGATACATGGACCACAGACCCCTGTTCCTGACTTCCTCTCATGGCTGGTCTACCGGAGGTTTCCGGACACAAGAGGAGACCTTGAAACCATAGCATTGATCCCAGACCTGGCTTTCCTCTTCTGATCTGGCAAGTAGCGGCATGTCGCATCCTCAAGCAAAACATGGGCTGCAGACTCTGTCTTCTCTTCTCTGAGCTGGTGAATTGGCAGTGCCGCGATACTTCTAGTAAAGACAGGCAGAGCTCCAGACAAAATGAGCTGGGGTGCTACAACTCATGATAAAACTAATCTTAAGTTCTTGGCCTTATTAACAGTGTCTGCCATGGACCTTACTGTATGGAGCAAGCCTTGAGTTGAATCACCGGTAATGTTAGTTACACTATTACACGGGTGGCCATATTTTGTCAGCAGATTGCTTGGTAGTTTGGTGAGATTAATGACCAGGGCAGTCTTCTTCACTGACAGAAAAAATATTCTGTGGTATTAGTAATAATCACATATAAGTCTACAAATTATCCACACGTGTAACTTTTATTAGTTGTCATTGTTTTTTTT
>JADRCC010162695.1:0-13712 GCA_019843855.1 Hylomyscus alleni
TTTTTTTTTTTTTTTTTTTTTTTCAGAATCTGAGATTTCTGAGAACTGTGCAACTCGGAAAACGACGACCATGTGAAAAGTAAAGCCGACTTCAGCACCGCCTGGCCTGCCTCTAAGCCATTACCTTTGGAAACAGGCTTAATCTAAAGGTGACTGGGATACTCTGATCTGCCACAGTAGGGTGACCCACAAAAAGCCAGGCACAACACAGTGTTGATGGCCTCTGCCTCCTGTTTATTTCAGCTGTTCACATAGGCAGGGGAGCTGCCCCCGTGCCTGATCCATGCATGGTCAGTTTCTATTGGACAAAGATAAGAAGGGAGCTTATGTGGTGTTCCATAAAAGCAAACGAATCAATTCCTAGAGGTCCACGGCTATTGGCAGGAAACTCCAAACAAGTCCTTAAAACGATAGCAACATTTTCCTAGGAGAGCCATTGGTCACTCTTGCCTTCATTGTTACACGGGGATTAAATTCAGCATTTTTTTCTGAAACCATTATCTTTCTGCAGATAAAAGAGACTGGGCCACTGAAGACTGGCCTTGAAAGTATAATCTACGGTGGGAGCTTCCAGGAATGATGCTACTCATGGTCATGCTGACATCATTTGCCTTCTGGCAGGGAGTGTGCCAGGAGCTCATGGCCAGGAGGGCGCTCGGTCTACAGTCTAAGAGTCCCCCCCAAGAATAAAATCAGGTGACTGGAGGATTATTAGAGACACACTTGGGAGGTTACACTGAGTTATTGGCTAACAGTATGTAATAACTCAGTATGTATAACCTGACCTGTGGAATCAGGACATGCCCGATGAAAATCAGCTGATCATTTGAAGTATTGTCCAGAGAGCCCTAGGACCTGCCTTCCTTGTGGAAGCTGTGCTATAAACTACTGAGTGTGGTGCATTCTGGGAGGGAGGCTTGGAGTCGAGGCAGGGTGAGCCCTTTTACTAAGTACCTTAAGTACCTGTAAATTGTTATCTGTGTGTGCAGTTTCTACAGACAACAGCAGCAAAGACACAACAAAATCCAACTGTGTGTGATTGTGTGTTCTGGTCTAGTTTGCTCTGGTCTGGCTCCTAGAGAAGCTACGGGAACTACAGAATAAACCAGGCCACAGTGCAAAAGCAAAAAACAAAGAACAACAACAAAAAACCCAAAATGTACGTGCTATCTGGGCTCAAGAGGGGAACCTTCTTTTAAAGAATTCCTTTGGAGGGAGCAAGGACTGAACCCTGGGCCTTGTGCATCGGAGGTGAGCGCCCTACCACTGAACTGCATCCTCGGCCACTGAAGTTTGCTGTTTGTTTTGGGGGACTAGCTGTGTAGCTCAGGTTGGCCTCTAACTTGAATTCTTCCTGCCTCCGCCTCCTGAGTGCTGTGATCATAGGTGTGTAATCGCCACAGTTGGGGGGTAAGGAAGTTAGAGTGCTGGTTTATCGTTCTGACATGCTCATTAGAAGAACTCTTTCCAGAATTTTCAAAGTCTATTAGCAGGCTGGAGAGAGGGCTCACCCGTTAAGAGCACCAACTGTTCTTACAGAGGTCCCGAGTTCAATTCCCAGCAACCACATGGTGGCTTACAGCCATCTGTAATAGGGTCCAAAGCCCTCTTCTGGTGTATCTGAAGATAGTGACAGTGTACTCATATATACATAAAATAAAGAAATAAACTTAAAAAAACCCACAAAAGTCTATTAGTCTATTAGTCTGTCTAGCTTTGGGGACAGCCCCTTAAGGCTTTGACACTGCAGTTGGCCTGGGGACAAAGGACTCTGCAGTAAGGTGAAAGGTGTCTCAGAGATCAAAGTGAAGTCTTCCGCTATTATCATGAATCTTAGGCTCACCACATGAATTGTGTTGTATCTCTGGATGTCGGAATAACTTTCTTTTAACTAATTATTCTAATGCAGGAAAATGAGCCATGCAAGCCACCCCATTTGTTTTGCCCTAGGACCATAGGACTGCAGTGCGCTCAACACGAATCACTTGTGTACTAGACCTCCGTTTCAGTAATTACTATAAAGTACAACACGTATGATCAGCCTCAGGGATGCTAGCCTCAAATGGCCCCGGGGCAGCCGACAGCCCTGAGCCGATAGCACTGAGCTTGAGGTGAACCACACAGCCCACACAGCCAGTTCGCCCCTGCTCTCACTTGAGCAGCAAAGATGATGAAAGTGCAGTGAGCTCGAGAACGAGGTTACTGCCATGGGCTGTGTAAAAGACTGGGAAGCAGCGCATGTTGGCACAACCAGATGTCTGCCAACCTGATGAAGTTTTCTTCTTGTACTCAATGTGAGTGGACACTTCGATACTTAACTCCTCCAGACATGATAAATGTTGCCGTCAACAGAGTTCCATTGTGGGAACTGCAGCAAAACGCAAATCCGAGACTGGGGCTGGAAAACGTTGTTAGTTGCTTATTGGTCCTCGGGAAAGCCGTTTGGCCATGTTTCCCATACTACTTGTCACTCTCCCTGGGCTTCGAAGGGGCCGTGATTCTGCACAGCAGCTTTTAAAAACACACGTCGGCTCTTGCGTCCAGGCTGTCTGGCTAATGACCACACCACTCCCAGAGCAGTAGATCTTCTGATGGAGAATGTTCACTCCCAGTGAACCAGCAGTCGCTTATCTGTCTCCTGGCCTCACCGCACGACACTGTGCCACACTCCCTTTCATAACCGCAGGCTGGTGGATCCGGAGAGACACAGACCTGATTCTGACATGCGCACTCTCCCACCAGCCTATCCTCCAGCACGCCTGATTCTGACATGCGCACTCTCCCACCAGCCTATCCTCCAGCATGCCTGATTCTGACATGCGCGCTCCCCACCCCCACTCTCCCAATCCTCCAGCACGGTGGAAATTCACCCGTGTCCACCCTATTTTTAAGGGAAGCCACAGAAGGCGAGGGAGAGATAAACAATCAGACATGCTGATGGGTGGTTCCGGCTGAATGACTTTACATTATTTTTCACCCCAAGGGTAACATTTTCCATGACTGTTTAGAAAACCAGATGTGTTACATCTCTCCCTTTCTCCAAAGTGTTTGGATGGTCTCCTGAGAAAGGCCCACCACATGATCTTCCTATTGACAGGTTTCTGTCTGAGTATTGATTGGAGCCAATCACAGACACTCTGGATGACTGACAATACCTCTTTTCAAATCAATAAGATACCTACATTTAAAGCTTTATTCATAGCTTGTACGTTCTAGTTTCTAACTAGATCACTGCTGGAAAACTTATTCCATGACCTCAAATCTCCCCGGGGATTCTGGCACACTGACGCACTTCCTGGTGAGTGAGGAGAGGCTCCTTTGAAAGTTATTATCTCCATCCTGAGTCAGCTCTAGGGAGAAGGAAGGTGGGCGGGGTACAGACAACTATTCTGATTTGTGTATGAAGAGAATGGGCGGAGAGAAACCCAAAGATCCCGTTAGCCTCCTGCACTCCAAAAAAAAAATCACAGTTTTCTCATTGGAATCCGCACCAAAGTGCTGGTGACAGCCAACTCCCACTTGAACCACACGATGCCCAGCAGAGAGGACAGGTGAGAAGGGAAGGCAGCTACAGCACGCTGCAGGAATAATCCATAATGCCTGTGGCTGGAAGGCTAGGCTAGGCCCGGTGCCCAAACCTGCACCCTCAGCACAGCAAGCAGGCAGCCAGGTTGGAATCCAGGCTTCTGATCAGAACCCTCTGAGAAGCCAAGGAAGGTCAGAAAGTACTCAGAGATCTCTCAGGATCTCAAGTCTCCAAATACAGACACTACTTTGTTATAGGAGTGCTAAATAAATAAGTAAAAATAATAATGTTTATGTGGGCTTGGGGGGAAGTTGGCTTTTGGAGTTTCTGCCTGTGGTCCTTGGTAACACTAAACATCTAGAATAGTTAATCTTCACTGTTCTTTACTCAACACACACTGTGATTTTTTTTCTAAAGTGTTACCATGTAAATACATGTTGTATGTTTCAAGTGGCCAGAGAGATGTGAAATACTTGGTGCATGAAAGGAATTTAAACAAAGACTTTTTATTTCTTCCTTATAAACTACGTTATCAATGTAGTGCCGATGGCAATGACTATTCAGTTAAACACCAACCACAAAGCCCCGCGAGGTTGTTACCTCTCTAGGATAAAAAACAAGAATTCTCTCTTCTCAGAAGTCGGCCTATTAAAATTTCTTCATCCCGAGACCAATTTTATGGATCCAAGGAGGCAGGTATTCAATAGATTGATCTTACTATGGTCCTAAGCTATGGGCCTACCAGATGACTAGACGAGCTAACACTGGAGTGAAAGAAAGGCGTGTCATGACACCCTGTGACATTCCAAGTCTCTCCCCGACACCAACAGGTGGTCAGAGTCAGCAGAGGACTTTTGTGCACCCAGGAACATCAGCATTTGGAAGAAGATGATAGCTAAACATCTCAGGAGTCTCCCTTCTGGGTGTACAGAATGCTGGCCTTCAAGCTAGGCACCCACCTGTTTGTTGAGTGGTCCCCCGTCTGCACTCTGCAGCCGTGATCCGTGTTCGCTGATCTGTACTGGGGAGTGTGGGGCATGCTCTCCCATGGGAAGGCCACAGCCTCGGTCAGCATCCTCCTGGTCTGTCCCGTCTGTCTGGTGACACCCCTGGACTCCAAGCTCAGGAAGCCCAGGCATGTTCTCTGGATGCTCGCTCTGAAACCAGGAGGCATGATGATCTTAACTTAGATTACATTCCTTGGTTCTACAGACTGACTTTTCAGATGTGATGGAATCTCATGATGAGTAGCCAAGACTAGCCTTAAACATCTGGTCTAATACAAGCCTCACACTAGAACTATTCATGGCCTGATGGGGTAACCACTCACTTGTAGGTGACCAAGTCCTTCTCTGTCTTTTCCTCTAAGAGCCCCATTGTGCTCCCTGCATTTCTTTCATTTAAGCAGTCCAGGACGGGTGCTCAAATTATTAGAAAAGACTCATGAAAACTTCTATTTTTTGTAAATTACGATCGCTCACAGCGACAGTTTTATGAATGACAGAGGGAGAATTCCAGTGTATTCATCAACAAGAAACCTCACAGCCAAGCCTAGACTTTGCTTAACCATGTCTTTCCATGTAGTGGATCCTGGGAACCTGGTTGGATTAATTTTTAAGGGTGAATTAGCATTCACAGGGTGACTTAAATGACATGCATCGTTGATACTCAAAGGCAGACAAAAGGCTTCGGCAGCCGAGTTATTATTCAGCTCCAAGTTCTCACAACGCAGAAGCAGCTGAGTTAGTGTGTGGCTGCTCAGGCTGCCCAGAAAGTGAGACTGGGGACAGGACACGCAAAGCCACAGGCACTCACTTGAGCAGTAAGGAGTTTGTCAGTGCCAAATACGGTGGCCCACACCTGTAATTTCAGCAGCTGGGAGGCTGAGAAATAAAAATCCTGAGTTCAAAGCCAGCCTAGGCTACATACAAAAATCCTGTTTCAAAAGCAAAACCCTAAGGGGCAAGAGGAATGGCTCTGAGGCTAAGAACACGTGCTGCCCTTGCACAGAGGGACCTGGTTTTAGTTTCCAGCACCCACACGGCAGCTCACAACCATCCATAACTCCAGTTCCAGGGGATCCCACACCTGATTCCGGGTGCTGCAGGCACACACATGGTGCACAGACACGCACGTATGTGAGACACTCACTTTAATCAACCAACCTTACTCTCTCTATATATGGAAATGGAACTAAGTGGGAAGCAACAAAACCTGCTCTCTAAATCTAGGAAATGCAACACACCAGGTAAACGTATATGGATGTCAGAGGTGACAGAGTGACCCCTGTCAGGCTTAGAAGGAATCCTTACAAAGCTGGAGGGGTGGACTCAGTATGTGAGAACGTGCAAGGCCAGGAAACATTTGTGCACCAGCTTTTATAAACCGCTGAGCGTGAGTGAAAAGTGCAGACACCTGGGTGACGACCTCAGAGACTGACATCTCTCCTGAACAAAGGGGATGTGCCAGCAGAGAGCTGTTCCAGAGTAGGACTAAAGATGGGGATGCTCAGAACCAAGTCCAACACTCAGCACTCGGGCCGTTTGTGTGCACGCCTGGATAGGCCGCCCTGTTTCTGTGGCTTGGATTGATATGGAAAGATAAATAAAAACAAGGGATGCAAAGGTTAAGGCAGTGGGGTGGGGTGGGTGCCAAGGACACAACAGATGCAAACTAAGCGGGCTGGATGGGTGGGAGGCATTACCTCCGGGAAATCCTCGCCTCCCTCCTCCATCTGCTTCCCCTGTCGCCAGTGTTTCAGCAGCCACCTGAGCTTGACGTAGAAGAGGAAAATGTTCTGCTTCAAGGACCTGAGCTCCTGCTGCAGCACGTTCTTCTCGTCGCTCCACGTTCGCTTGTGAAGGGTGTTCTGCAGGGCCAGGCTGTGCATCTCCAGCTCCTTCCACCGCAGGGCGTAGAGGTGGTCCTCCTCCATCTTGAACAGAATCAAGAGGACACGGTGAAGAGCAGTTGCTCCGATGTGCCCTCCAAACCCAACCAAGGTTCTCTAGAGCAGCCTACCGCCCAAGCTCTGTGGTGCGCAGGAGACGTGAAACGTGGACGTCCTTTTAAGTTTAAGGGTGACTAATGAGCTCATGAATTCTGTGATGTAGAAGCGAGCGTTGTTTCAAAGGAAGACGGCATTACAGCCTTCTTCACTGGCGACCTCTCAGTGCTTAGCAGAAATCCCCATCCCCCATCAGGAAAACACTGCTTGGGTGTATGTTTGATCGACTCGGATGCCATGTAAGGAGACCTCATTTCTCCTGTGTGCCTGTGCTTGGCACACAGGGCATCATTACAATGACAGAGAAGAGAAGAATTAGAAATCTACCTCTTACTTCCTGTGGTTTCTGGCTTCTCTCAAGCCTTGGTCGAGAATACTGAGACAATGAGAGACAATGAGAGACCTACCATGCACTGGAAACCAGAGCAGCCCTGAGCATGTAGGATTCGACTGAATAATAACACGATAACCCACTTCCACGTTAAATGTGATCATTGCTTAGGGAAACCAAAGCACCATTAAAGAATTACCTGTCTCTATCTCCGCATTAACTTCCTGAGCTTTTTCTGTTTTAAGACAAGGTCTCACTATGTCCCTCAAACTGCCCTCCCACCCCTGGGCTAAAAAGCAAATCTCTTGCCTCACCCTTCAAAGTAGCTGGAACTATGGTCACAGGCCACCTCACACGGCTAAGTCCTTTTTTGAAAATAGGTATATGGAACTCTTCCAAGCAGGAAGCAATTACTATGAGTTGGCACTAAGCAAAGGGGTACAAATAAGATCGTATTGTGTAGATAAAGCCTCAAGGATACCTGCATTGCAGTGGCGGTGAGAAGGGAAAGCAATGGTTTCTGAGCCAGACAGGAATGAGGGTTAGAATGGCAGCCCCTGCCCTTGCCCTACTCAACACTCACACCAAAGGAAGTGTTCTTCCACATCAACTCCTAGACTCATTCTTAAGAACCACTGGATTACAACTACAACTGCCTGGTGGAGACAGCAACATGGCTGATGTGCTAAACAAACGCTGACTCCCTCTGAGAAGGTCCACATGGCTGTGCAGTGTGGCTACGGTCATAAAACTTGCTCCACATTGCATTTCAAGCAGGAAGAGTAGAAGAAAGACCACTGATTTATGCGCTACCTCAACAGACCTCAGAGTCGTGGCACTGGTCATCCCCAGACAGACATGGTGCCATGGAGTGGGGACAACCTGGTGCTCTCGAAATCCAGCCCTGCAGTTCCTCACTGTGTTCTCCTGACTCGGGAAACTGCAGCTACCTCGGAGGGAGGTGAAGGCAACAGAAGGTCCAGAGGCTGTGGACCGGTGTCACCGCTTAGGGAGCTGGGCCTGTGAGGTGCTCACCCGAAACCACAGTACCCAACCCAGACCCAGGGGACCTGTGAGCCTCTCTGTCTGCTTTCTTTTGTTCCGGTCCATTAAGTGCCTCTAGAGCTCAAAGCCTGGCCTTTTGCCCTCTGGTGACATTGTGAGAGAACTTCCTGTCCCTGCCAAACAAGCTAAAAGGCAACAGCTCTTCCTTTGAAGTCTCTTTCAACTCATTCCTGGATTGTAAGCCCAAGTGCTGTGCATGACAGAGACTCTGCCACTGCGTCACCAGCATTTCCAGCGATAGCCTTACCTTTCAAACCGTTTTGAGGAGCAATGCAGATGCCTGCATGCATGAGTGTGTGTGTGTGTGTGTGTGTATATGTGTGTGCGCATGTGTTTGTATGTGCACCACATTGATGGTAGTGGTGGTAGTGGTGGTGGTGGTGGTGGTGGTGGTGGTGGTGGTGGTGGTGGTGGTAGTGGTGGTGGAGGTAGACTTCTCTCTTACAAAATTCTTTGTAACAATATGTGCTACTTCACCTGTACAGCAAACATCTGGAAAGGAGTGTGCAACTGGGAAAACACATCAAGAGACACTTATGAGCCTGGCATTCAGCTCTGCCCTCTGTAAGCTGCAAGATATGGCAGGCGCTGCCTAAATCAGCCCATGACCCATTTTGAGACTCTTGGCCTCAGTCACCATAGAGGTCTATCCCTACAGCACATACTCCTGGCCAAAACAAACCTTGGATATACTGAATGACTCACTACACAGTATATGTGTTTGTGAAGCATCAAGGTATGTCACCTGACACTACCGTTCTGTGGTCTATCACCAACACTACCACTCTGTGGTCTATCATCACCCAACACCAACCACTCTGTGGTCTATCACCAACACCGCCACTCTCTGGTCTATCACCAACACCACCGCTCTGTGGTCTATCACCAACACCACCACTCTGTGGTCTATCACCAACACCGCCACTCTCTGGTCTATCACCAACACCGCCACTCTCTGGTCTATCACCAACATCACTGCTCTATGGTCTATCACCAATACCGCCACTCTGTGGTCTATCACCAACACCACCGCTCTGTGGTCTATCATCACCACCACCGCTCTGTGGTCTATCCCAACACCAACTGCTCTATGGTGTATCACCAACACCAACCACTTTGTTTTCTTTTGAGGCTAAAGCTCTCTTCTAAGAAGGAGCCCAGGGGGAGGAGAGAAGCCGTGGAAATTCTGCATCTAGATCCTGGCTCACAACTTAATTAGATTGGAGGTGGCAGAGCAGTGTCCCCCAAGACCCAGGGCAGGAGCACCTGGATCTGGGAATCCCTTAGTGGATAGAGGATAATTAGCCTGTGACTTGTGACTTTAAAAATAACTACAAGTTAATCAGGCCATACCTCAATTAGTGCCAGGATTTTTTTAAGATAACAGTTTAGGGTGATGTTCCTACTGGACAACTCCCTTCAGCGACACAATCGCTGCCTGGTTACAATCAACACCCTTGTTTCGTGGCAGTTTACCGGTATCGTTGCAAGAAAGGTCAACTAGATCTGAAGATTGTTCCCAAAACTACGTGTCTCCCTATGTAAGCCTTTGTTTTCTGTGGGTTGTTATCTGCTGGTCAATCATGGTCCAAAATTATTGAAGTGTAAATCCCCCAACAGCTAATTCATCCATCTAAAGAATGTTTACTGTAGTATATTGTTATAGTGGTTTTACTTTGTGATCAATCATTGCTGTTACTCTCTACGGTGCGTGACACATGAGGAAGGAAACAGTACAGAAATAAACCTCATATAAGAAGTTTGGTACTCCCTGTGATTTCAAGGGATCTCTGGAATGTTCTGGGATGGCCTCGATGTGTATTACGAGAGACTACCTGACTGAAAGGTGTGCTATAGAATGGAAAGGCAGACAGGTTCTCCCTGGTGCATCTAAAAGGGGGCACAGCCCTCTCAGCCGAGTGACCTGTGCAGATGCCTGTTGGGCTTGGCACGTGCCTGCAACAGACAGCATCACTTTAAAATGCATGAGGGCACTGCTCCTGAGGGGCTCTGCGGCTCTCAGAGCGGGCGTGCTGGAACCCTCACAGAATATTTACCTTACGGATCTTGCTTGTGTATGTCTCTGTCTCCTCTTGATGCAGTCTGGCCGCCTGCTCGAGCTGACCCTGTAGCTCTTCTACCGACACACTCTGCTCAGGTAAAACTGGGGAGCCCCTGAGCTGATTGGCAGGATAAAGGAAGGGTTTAGTGGGATTGAGAACTCAAGCCTCACGTGATGACGAAGGACGCACATCTGGACAAGGTGACACACACGGAGCACAGCGGCTGCAGCAGTGGAGTGACCACGGCAACCTCCCCAGGGCGTCCCTGAGAGGAGTCCTACTGCTCGGGCTCTGTCTCTCCTTGAACCGCCCTGTATCTCTTTTACATAGGAGATGAGGCAGGTAAGTGGGAACCTTTAACTACAGCAACCATTAACCAGGCGGAGAGAAACACCCAAGCATACAAGACGGTTCTCTGCTACCTCAGCAGATTCTAGGTGGTTTATTCCATTCAAGTAGAAGGACTTGGTGACGACACCTTAGTCCACCAAGGCCACTGTCACACAGCTGGTCTCCTAGACTCACTTCCCTGAGCCATCTGGAGGTCTTTCTCGGTTCCTTGACTAATCTGTCTATATGCTTGCCTTTTGGAGATTTTCCCACCCAACCACAGCTGCCTTTCTCTAATCCCACGGACGGCTCTGGATACCCTGGGTCGTTGTAGGCGGGGCTCCATCCAGGGCACGCATTTGCTTTTACGCTTCTCCGTGTCATACCATGCCCAGGAACCGCACAGATCTGTTAATACTTGCTAGGGTCCAGCCTAGGGAGGTCAAGGAAGCTGTGCTATTATTCTTATTGATAAAGCTTAACTTTATGGCCATGAAAGATTCATCATTATTTTTGATAGAATGTTTCATAGAAATTGGAGGCACTGTTAAAATTTAAGCAAAACAACTGTGCTTTAGGTAGGTGATTTAAAAGTGTGTGTTGGGGGGTAGAGGGATAGGGTTTCTTATGGTAGCCCTGGTAATCTCTCTAATTCTCCATGTACTCCAGGCTGGCATGGAACTCACAGAGATCCTCCTGCTTCTGTCTCTAGGATTAAGGAACTATGTCATTACACCTGCCTGGTAGGTGAGTTTTAAAACTGGGAACTACAGTGGGCTGTTGTAATAAAAGCATGTTATGGGCTGGCGAAATGGCTCAGTGGGTAAAAGCACTGACTGCTCTCCAAAGGTCCTGAGTTCAAATCCCAGCAACCACAAGGTGGCTCACAACTACCCATAATGTGATCCGACACTCTCTTCTGGGTACAGTGTACTTATGTATAATAATAAATAAAGCTTTAAAAAATAAATAACTGCATGTTGTGGGCTCCTTCTGTCTGCCTTTGACTCATTTCTACTTCTTGCTGAGGACAGAACTCTTCTAGAGGCCGTGGTTATTTGGCTTGTCATTGGGTGATGGCCACACAGAACTAAAAAAGGCAGAACTCCTCTTTGTTTATTACAGTTAGAGGCCGAGAGAGCTAGACACTGGGGTTTGGCAACTTTGCTATAAACTTTTGAGCACCAAAGAATTTAAACTCAACGTGCATGGTAGTGTATACCTTTAATCCCAATACTTTCTGACCTACATAGTGAGTTCCAGGATAGCCAGGGTTCCATAGTGAGACCCTGCCTCCAAAACAAAAAGCTGTGGATGCAGCTCTGCTGTAGAGAACTAGCTGACCCCGCATGACTTCTCCCCAACATTAGATACTTAAATTCACCAAACTTTAAGGAATTAAAAGACAAGGATTATGAAATGTTTCTCCGTTTTGTGAGTTGTTGGACATTGTTGGGGATTCTCTTTGAATTTATCATGATGACTATGTACAATTGTAGTGGCTTAATATATTTTAAATATGTGCCACCTTACATAACAACATCTTACTCTTTCCTTATGTCTGTCTGGAACAAGCTCAACAAGCTTTTTCAGTTGATAATCTTATTTGTTATCTGAAGATCTCAGAGTTGAGTCCTGGTGTCTGCCTCTTCCTATTCTCTTAGTATTTTGTTTATTTTGAAGCGTGGTGTTTTTATAAATGAAAATACTTTGCTTGTATTCACCTCCTCTCCCACTCTCTGTTCTTCCCAAAACTTCCCCTTCCTGCCTTTACGACATTTTTGTTTTGTGTGTGTGCTTTCCAGACAGGGTTCCTCTGTGTAGCCCTGGCTGTCCTAGAATTCAGAGATCCACCTGCCTCTGCCTCCCAAGGGCTGGGATTAAAATCCACTCAGTTTAAGTAGGATCGTTTGCATGTACAGAGCTGGTTATTTGCATGCTCTAACATGGTGGGCATTTTTAGCTGTGAACTCACCTTCAGTGGGCACTTACAACTTGGCTGACAATGTGAGTGTAATATGTGTGTGGTGCGTGCTTGCCAAAGGCGGCATTACAGACAACAGAATAAACCGGTGACAAGAGTTCAAATCTTGATCGTGACTGAGTAAGGTCAGCTATGGTTCCCTTTCCTCTCAGACCCACAGCCCATCTGGTAGACGGGTTCCTCATGTCTGCCTACCAGCCTGTAGGCAAATGCTTGTCTTGCTCATTGATAACCATCCCTGCCACTGGTTGACTCCTGTTACCTTGGAGTCACCACTGCTGACAACTGCCGCCCGAAGCCATGTGTCTAAAGGCTGGACACCGATCTCCGTCCACTCTGGAGTGAAGATTCAGGAGAATTCACTATTCAAACGGAAGTATGATGTATATTTAATTATATTTGTATGCCTGTGTGAATCATGTATACCCGTGTATGAAGGTGCCCGCAGAGGCCAGAAAAGCATCTTTGGAAGTGGCATTATAGTTGCTTGAGAGCTGCCCATTGTGGGTGCTGGGAACCAAACCCAGCCCCTCCAGAAGAGCAGCAAGTGCTCTTACCTACTAAGGCATCTCTCTAGCCTGGTATGTTTTATATTTTATATAGCACGACTGGGTATTTCCTGTGCTGGGCATCACCCACAGCACTGGGGTCACAGGCTCAGGTATTGTCCACAGGTTTGTTTCAGGGGCCTGGGTGCTGACTTTGGAATGTGAACACTCTCTGGGTTTCTGTGGATCAGATACTAGCCAACATATTGTATTATTAGACACAAAACATTCCAATCAAGTTAATTGTTAAGAAAAGCATATAACAAGACACACTGGGAACTAAATACAAAATTCATTTATATTTTATTTTTATTTTTAATTTTTTTTTGGCTTTTTCGAGACAGGGTTTCTCTGTGTAGCCTTGGCTGTCATTTATATTTTATATTCTAGATGCACCTTACACCATAGTCTGAGGTTGATTTTATTTTGAATAAGTCTGTGCAGGATGCCTCACAGTATGGAATTTTCTATTTATCGAGTTTGTGGATTCTCAGACGTTTCAGACTTTGGGGCATTTTGGGTTTCAGTTCAGATATGCTCAATCTTATATTACTTTGATTTTAATCTTAATAAATACTTAAAAAATTATAAAGCAATAAGCCTCACTCTTCAGCAACAACTGAACGATAGCATGCCTTTCTGTTGGAGCCACACTTGCACACAGAGAGAGTCCTTGAGGTCATCTGGGGTATACAGCTGGGCAGCGGAGAGCAGAGCTGTCTGCAGACCATGAGCACATAGAATCCTGCTCTTTCAAGTGCCTTTCCACACGCTGGCCCCTTTGCTAACGAAATAGTAGATCACTTGTGGTCACTCCAGTGTTACAAAGAACAAAATACGAGCATGCTATGTCAAAAA